>WJXA01000316.1:0-57500 GCA_014282245.1 Rhododendron simsii
TCAGGCAACAACGGGTTTCCATGTAACCTATAGGAAAACTAACCATTGGTGGATTATCAATACAGAGGCCATGGTGTGTGGCTGGCTCATGTTGAAAAACAAACTCAAGCATATGTATTATGTAGTAAGTTAGTAAACTTGCTTCTTGTTGCACTATTTTTTAATACCATAGTTTTTCCAAGGTAGAGAAAGGAATACTCCATAATTTTCTCAGTAACCAAAAAATCCCAAAACGAAAAAGAAAGAGAAGAAATTGTTCAAAGAAATGACTAAGACCATGGACATTGCTATCGTAGGCATACTCACATGATTCACATCTTTCCTCGAAATCCAGAATATTTCTTCCTTTGCTAGCTCAGATAAAGATACAACTTAGTTCCAATACCGACCTGTGAAAGTATGAGAAGAGATACTCCTTAGGGAAAAATATAAATACTTCAGTCTTAATAACTTACACTTGAATTACAGCATCTATAAATATAAGCAAAGGGAAAAAAAACACGAATTGCATAGGGAGAGGAGACTCTTTAATTAAATGCCCACTTGTCTAACTGTGGTTTCCTCTAAAAACTTTTCTTCGGCCAAACACTTAGAAGGCAATTGAATTACATGTTCTGAAATGCCGAAAATCGTATCATAAGGACACACATCTAAATTCAAATTGAATAAAGTGTAGAGAAACCCAACAAAGGCCCTGTATAACGGCAAGTGTAGAGAAACCCAAGAAAAAGTAAACCAAATTCATACCCCAAAAAGGTGAAAATGGACACGTTTCGTCGGTATTCAACGATCACACCTAAATAAGTCCTATTTGCTCGGTATTCAACTACACAACAAAACTTGACTTTAATCATCACTCTCAGTCTCTAACGGCAAGAGCTGATTGAAGAAATGGAAAACTCCATTGTATAACCTTCTCTTTTACTACTAATATCAGAAGGAAAAAATTCAACCCAACGCAATAGCATTCTTTTACATGTATGCGCACTTTAGTAAGTGCCATTGCACCCATCCTGTTCTGTATCCAAGTTTAGGTCCAAATTGGACGTAAACTCATTATTACCACAGGAGCTAATAGCATACCATACGATCAAGAACTGGGTACCAATCAAACACACTTTTAGTAAAATTAGAATTGCTCACCGTAATGTTCAATAATCTTCAAATATTATGTTAAAACAGAACACATAGCACCTGTTCCCATAATGTTCAAAAATACGGCGGCACCGTAGAAGGTAGAATTGCTCACCGTAATGTTCAATAATCTCACCGTATTGATCTTCACAGTGCAACTTTGAAGAGGGGGAGTTGAAGTGTCCTTCGTATTTGCTTCCAAAAACTCAGCACCGTAGAAGGTAGAATTGCTTCCAAAAACTCAGCACCGTAAATGTCCTTCGTACACCAGCCAAAAACCGTAGAATTGCGAAGGAAGGGACGCTTGCACAATGGTACTGGAAAAGGTGAGAGTCGGCAGAAGCAGAGAGAGAGAGAGAGAGAGAGAGAGAGAGAGAGAGAGAGAGAGAGAGGAGAGGAAGAGGCGGCAATTAAATTTTTTTGTGTTTGGGATTAATTACACCTGGCAAATTACAGCTTCAATTTTTGCCCAAATAATGTAGCTATTTACGAAGATGCCATTGGTTTGTATGTAAAGAGTAGAGAAATTTAGACCGTTGGATTTGTTTGTATAGGTAGATAAATTTGTGTTTGGGATAAAATCTGAACCATTAAAAAGGAATATTCTGTTAGATACCCCTTCTGTTTTATTAGATAGATGTGCAAAAAAAAAAAAAAATTATCAGTTCGTCTTGCACATTTTTTCAGAATGCTGCAGTTTCGTAAAATCCATTCTAAGAACTGCTCCGATGACACTTAAAAGTGCAAATTTTCATAACGCAGAAAGAAGTTTCATGGCTCCCAAACACCTTTTTATTCCATCTCTCCCACTTAAAACCCACTTCATCCTCAGTGGGTTATGGGACCATTGCATTCAAATGTGGAATTATGAGTTCGGGGCTGGCCTTCAGACAACTTGCAAGTAATTTCTTGGGAAAAATACCGGCAGGTGGTGTTGACCAAGATTAATCACCCATAGATGGTCTCCACTCTTGAAATCACCACTTTCATGACACAAACAAAATTAATTACCAAGACATGGTATGAGAAGTTGAATTGACAATTATATCCTCCCTTATATACCAGTAAAATCCCTAACCCTCATTCCCCTCCCAAATCTCCAATCGGCTCCTCCTCTCCGGCTCTCCTCTCTCTCTCTCTCTCTCTCACATCAACGATAACTATAACTGGTATGTTCCCTCTCTCTCTCTCTCTCTCTTGGACGATTTCATCAACGCTCTGAGAAACCCTCACACATTGATTTCACCAGTTCTTCTCTCTTTCCCCTCCATCTTGTTCTGCGAAGAAACCCTAGAACCATGGTGTATCCATGGCGATCATCTCCTTCAGTAACACCAACGGTCTACGCGTACGACTCCCAACCCTCACCTCTCAACTTCACAAGGTCGGTCTCTCTCTCTCTCTCTCTCTCTCTCTCTCTCTCTCTCTCGCGATAGATAGACAATATATATATATATGTACGTATATACATATTTTCGTTTTGGGGTTTTGATTTCGACAGTGTGGGTATCAAAACCCTAGATCTCGACTGTGATGGAGGATCAAATTTAGGTCCTCCTGTTTGCTGAATGTAAGTCTTGGATTTCGTCCTGTTTGTCAAACTCTGGATCCCTCTCGATCTCTATCCCTCGATTGAGCAGGCACCCAAGCACAACCAATCTCTGGCTTTGGTGAGCAAAACTCCACTACTAGCAGCCCTAAACAAGTATTATTACTTAAGTGAACTCATTTTGTTTTTGTATACTCAGTCGATTATTTAGGCTTTGCTTTCTCTTCGGGATTTGCTTATTGATGCTTGATGTTGGTTGGTCTGATTCTAATTTTTTTCATGTGTGTGTGTGTGTTTCACTAATGCCTTTATTTGCCTAATTTGAAGTTTGAACTTTCTCAAGTATTAGGCAATGGCGGTTTTGAATGATTTGAAGATTGTTAGCTAATAAAATTTTCTAATCATAGGGGCTACACAAATCTTCATGTTTTGCTCTTTGAATTGCCACTCGTGTTAGTATACTAGAGGAAAAATAAGATATATAGCATGTCATCTTGCATGGACATATGGCATTGAAGTCTAGTCATTAGTTTGGTTTTATTCTTAAGTGACATGCAGCAACAAGGATTCTCCTTTTTCTGATGTTTATACATGTTTAAAAGGTTAGTGCAATGGGCAGCACCATGAGCATAGGAGTTACTTTTTTAGTCTATTTCGCTCCATTTTGTGCCTAGTTTACTCCTAAAATAGTGTGTTCATGAAGTTTATTTTTTGGTCTTTGCTCCATGTTACTTTCAGTCCCATTTGATGTCGTTCTTCAGCTGGTAGCATGCATCTTGGGGCTGTTTCTTTACTTAGTATAACTGCATAAACACTTGATCAAGCTTTTTCTTTACTTTTATATAGTATGTTTTGAGTAGTAAAGGTCTTAGGTAATGCTGTCTTATTGACCCTTCATATGGTCGTAGACGCATATATGCATCTAGTTGTTCAAGTCATTATATTTCTGCTTTGCATTTGTTGTTGAAATGTTCATAAAATTCATTTATTTTTACCTTTTTTTTGATTGGTAGTGTCCAAATATGAACTATTTGTTTATGGGGGATCGATTATGTCGATCGTGGCTATTATTCAGTTGAAACCGTAATGGTAAGTGCATAATTCTTTCTTTTCCTACATATCGTGAGGATAGCAATTATGATAGGCTTACTGCCCGACTTGGGAAATTAATAGGCTGCGTTACAGATAAGAACAAATAATCATCTCTATGTTTCTGAGTGAGAGTTACCTAGGAAACTTTTTCAATTGAATTCGCATACTGTTGTTTAATGTAGTGTAACTGTTCTGATAGTTGATCAGTTCATGTGTTCAGCTTCTAGTGGGCCTGAAAGTGCGCTGTCCCCAACGAATTACTATTCTAAGAGGAAATCATGAGAGCCGACATGTATACTACGCTGCTGTATCTGTTTATTATGGTTCTCTTTCTTGTTTATATAACCTCAATGTTCCTATGAGTAGAATTAGTGTGAGTGAAAGGAGCTGTTGATAGCTACTATGTCTTGTATCCTCAGGACAGTATACATTGAATGATCTTCTCGCTTTCTTCCATAATGGTAGAGGATTGTTTTTAAAGTTTTGCTTGAAAATTCATTTATGGTTTGTTAATTCCATGCTTGGCACTTGATGGTTTTGCTGAGTGGTTTCTGTTTTGGGTTGCAGATCGATCACTCAAGTTTATGGGTTTTATGACGAATGCTTACAAAAGTGAGTTCCTCAAACCTTATTCAATAGGAGTTTCAACTTCAATGGAGTCATGCAGTTTGCAGCTTGAAAATTTAAGGTGCATGCCACTAAACTTTGAATCTCTGTGCACGGTTTTAGCCACCTATGCATAACTAATTTCTTCCTTTGTCTCTTGTACTTAATTTTTTTGTACAGTTCTTACAGAAAGAGCTGAGTTCGAAGCAGGAAAGAATGAAGTCGATTAACTTAGAAACTGCGAATACAAGAGAATTAAAGGGGAATTAGTAGTCAAACAAAAGCAGCCAAGAAGATCAGCATCAAGGAAGATATTTTCTTGTACTGATGGCTGCATCAACTTCTTGTATTACGATACTAAGAGCAGGTAAGCCTCATTCCTGATCATATGATTCCACAGTCCAATATAACTTCCATCTAACTTGTGAAAGCACATAATCGTTCCGGAAAAGTTTAGCTTCTCTATTCTCTTGTTTGATTTGTGTTTGTTTTTTTTAATGTAGTGATTTTTGTGTATGTGGAATGTGAGAGCAATAATATGAGAGTTTTATTTTTGCTTTCTTCCTATTGTGTTTAATCACATAATCTTTCTTGCACTCCCTTAGCATCACCCGCTTAAAAATTATTGTTTGCGCAATAGCTTCCATGCTGTCATTAACCAACAAAACCGCCCCAAAAAGGAAGATGAAAGCCCAAAGCCTAATAATGCAATTGTTTTTTTTCATTATATACTGTTTTGTGTTCATTGTTGAGATTAGTCTTGTGGGGCAGTTGGCCTCATGACCTCTCATCAAGTCAGTCCCTCTCTTTTCCCTCTTATGGTGTATAGGTAGCAAAAACAACCTCTGAGTTGTGTCAGCCAAAGCCGAAAGAGTTCGAGATCGCAATGGTCAACAAGTAGAAACTAGGTCAGTTTAGAGTTTTTTTTTGAAACATCCCTCAAACTATACACCATTTGACTACTATATCCTGAAACTATCAAAAATGTTTACTTAATCCTCCAACTGTTCAATCAGATTCTATGTTGTCCTTGCTAACTTCTGTTAAGTTTGTAAACAGAATAAACCCACGTGAGCAGCACTGGACTAATAGCAAAGCCATAATGTGGTCTATTTTTTTGTAACTAATAGCAGAACCATAATGTGGTCTATTTTTTTTGTAACTAATAGCAGTTGAATCTGCACTTGACCTAATCTGTGGGAATCTGTCTTGTTCAGTTTAATGTGAATCTGCATTTCCATTTTCAATTCAGTCAATAACTGTTATGAATGTGGTGCTAGTGCTGCAATTTTTTGCTTTCATGACTTCAATTCAGTTAAGTTTGTGACTTGAGATGAATGTGTATCTTTTGTGACTTGAGATGAAGCATCAGTTCAGTTTTTGCACTCAGTTTTGAGTCTGTTCTAAGTCACAGGTTATGCACAGTTGCCACATATTAGTATGCACTTAGTTTTAAGTTTTGAGTCTGTTTTGCACTCAATTTTGGGTTCACATTTGCATAGAATCGATACTTAACTATGAATCAAGTATTATTAGAGATTAAAAGTGGAAAGGGAAGGGAAGGAAAAGTTTCCCCATTGTGTTTTCTGTCATCTTTGTTAAACTGAAACATAATGTAGAATTGGACAATGTAAATTGTTTAAGTTTTCACTGATTCTCTACGGCTTACATGTCAATTCACGTTCATCTACGTGCCCATGCTTCTTGATCGTGTCGAAGTTGTTATGTGACACATTAGAGATTTTTTCTAGTTCTTCATATGGCTTTTAACTTCTTAAGCCTTAACAGCAATAAATGCAACTGTTTGTTGTACCATGTATCTTTATGTTTCTTAGAATTTTGTGTTTAAAGTAGTTGGTCATGTTCTGTTTCGGCCAATTTTGTGTTTCACAAAGAAGTTGGTTATGTAGGTCTCCCTCTTGATTGATTGCAAAGACCATTGTACCTTGGCTCAAGCATCATTTTTTTGGTAATTGCCTCATCATTTATTGAATTTTTTATGTATACCTGGTCCAACTTCTATTCCATTAAAGCTTTAGGTTATTGTAAACAAATCCCGTCACCGTCATATTTCAACTACTACTATTATTTCCTTGGATCATCTCTCTCTCTCTGAGGGAGTGAGTGAGTGAATACCTAGCCCAAGCAGTTGAGGGTTAGTTAATAGTGATACTAATTTCTCGAGATCTCGATTCTTATTATCGAGGGGATATATTACCTATTTATTTGCAGATTGGTATCCTTCCGCCTTTGTTTTGAAAATGGTTGTAGATTGGTTTTCTCAAGATTGTAGATCTCGGTCTTGAATGGGTTGTTTTAATATCAAGATAGGGAAAATTACCGGCAGGTGGCGTGGACCAGGATTAATGACCAATACATGGTCTTTACTTTTGAAATCACCACTATCATGACACAAGCAAGATTATTCACCAAAACATGGTAATGCTATGTTAGTTTACAATTCTACCCCTACATATATATGCAACATTGAAGCCCTAACACTCCATTCTACGTTTTCCCTCTCTCTCCAAGAGTTATCCAGGTATTCTCCCCCTCTCTCTCGCTCTCTCTCTGAACCTCTCTCTCGCTCTGTCTCTCCTCTGCTCTCCTCTCTCTTTCTGGCTTTCTCTTCTCTCTTCTCTTTCTCTATCGTTCTGTCTCTTTTTCTCCTAATATTCGAGCATTTGAGACAATTTTGGGGTGTTTTACACCTATTTTGACCCAATCGTATGTGTGTGTAAGCATTACTTTTGCGTGTGCCGATTGTCCTCTTTACGGGCGAGATATCGACACCAATAGATGCTTCTGTAACGGGAGAATTCCTGTCGATTATCTTGGTAAATATTTTCTGCTTTCTTGATTTTCTTGTTTGGTTTGTGAGAAAATGGAAGAAAATGAAGCAAGAATTGAATATTGGGTCTTGTTTCTTTTTTGGGTAAAGTGATACTTGAGTCTTGGTCTTGTTCGGACCAGCATCCTTCTGATCCTAATTACAACCTAATTATGTTGATCAATGAGCTACGTAATATGGAGAGTTAATACGAGATTGCTTAAGTGAACTGAAAGTGAATGGTTTTCGGTGACGTTGTTTAGGCTTAGAAACAATTAGCATTCAAAGTACTTTATTTTCACTATCAAGTATGTAGGATTGGTTTGGATAGGACAAGCGTGAAGTTTGTCCAATTTCGTAATATTGGACAAACTTATGCCCTCATACAGTTCAGGTGCTACAGTTTACCATTGAGGGCAGTATGTTTTGTGCAGTCTGACTTCTATTCTGCTATTCTTTTGCTGTTGTACTGTGAAGCTAAACCAAGCCCCTTCCTGGGCATGGATTATGTTTATAGTTCAATTGTATTAGCTGTTCAAGTTCCATGTACCAGTGGCTTGTATAGTTCAGTTGTATTACCTCCTGTCTGCCTGCCATGGCTGGTAATGCTATTTGCTGCTACTGCTGCTACTGGCTGTTGGTTCTTCTGCTACTTGCTGCTGTAAGGGCAGCAGGTAGATGTTGCTGTTGTATAAACATCTTTTGGCATGTGTTTCTCTGTCACCTATTAGATGGCATTGAAACATGTGGATCCCACGTTTGGTCAATGTTGCTTAGCTAATACTGTAGTTCATTTTATGTTGGTTAGATTGGTGTTTGCTAGCATAGCCAATCGATCCCCTTTTCAGTGTAGCCTCAAACTTTCTATTTATATGCCATGAGGGTGGGAATTTAGGAGGCGGCATCAAACTTTCTCCTAGGTTATAAAGACCAAGTAAATTTTTGTACAAGACTACATCATTCCTCAATGAAGACCATATAATGTATTCATTAGGAGCATATGTTCTGTTGACTTCAAGGAGTCTGGTCTTTTTGCAAGTTGCTTAGTTCTCATAATGGTAACCTCAACTTGCAGCTGGCCGCTGATGCATTGTTATCCTTGAAGATTATGCTTAAGAACTATTTCTTGCAATGTTTGCGTGACAATTCCTTGCTGCATCCGGCCTTATTTAAGGCAAAGAGATCATGCCCTCAGTGGACTGCGGTGCAATTATTACATACAGCTCTACCACTTCGTTTTAACTGTTCTGGTGATAGATTTTTGCCTAGGAAGAGTGAACTTTTGACAATTGATTTTAATAGGGATGTTATGTAGTCAATAGTTAGTGACATTGTCAGTTCTATTTTCTCAGAGAAGGGCCCAGATGAGGTCTTGAAGTTCTTTAGCGCTGTACAGCCTTTCGTCATGGAACATTTGTTTTCTGAAGGATTCAGTGTGGGGTTGGAAATTTTTTTTCATTCAGAGAGCTGTCTTAGAGGACATTCATGATCGCCTTCAGGAAATTGCCCCTTGGTTGGTAGCTTGCATTCAACCTACAATGAGTTAATTGAGCTGCAAGTAGAGAAGCACTTACGGCTTCTAAAATTACTTGTTGCTAATTTCATTATGAGGTCATCAGCAATTGGATATATTATTGACTCCAAGAGTGACTCCTTTATTACGAAGGTTGTTCAACAAATTGGGTTCTTGGGGCTTCAAGTTTCGAGTAGGGGGAAATTTTACACAAAGGCCTTAGTTGAGGACATGGCTTCTATCTTCCATAACAAGTATCCTATACATGCTAACTACCCGTCAGAGGAATTTGGGTTGGTTAGAAGCTGCCTGTTTCATGGACTGGACCCCTATCAAGAGATGGCTCATTCTATCTCTGCGAGAAAAGTTATTGTCCGTTCATCCAGAGGGTTGACAGAACCGGGTACTTTATTCAAGAACTTTAATGGCGATTCTTTGGGATGTTGTTATCTGCTATGACGGCATGGTGAGGAATGTCTGCAGTAACTCAATCATACAATTTGAGTATGGGACTAAAAGTATGTTTGCTGCTGGTGAGCCAGTTGGTGTGTTGGCTGCAATTTAACTGTCTAATCCTGCATATAAGGCTGTTCTTGACTCTTCTCCCAGTAGTAATTCCTCATGCACTGCAAGAAAGTATGCTATCCACGACCACAATAGTTGCAACGGGGATTTTGCCATTGCAAAAGGCTAGTATTTGCGATGGGAAATAATCCTGTGGCAACAGCAAGTTTAATTGCGACGGGATATCCCGTGGCAAATAATAGACAAAAAATTCCTCACTTTTCTCCCTCCCGCGCACAAATATAACAAAAAACTACGTCGTTTTAAGTTATCTAAAATTTCCCCCTTTTTCCTTCCCTCTCTCGCACACAACACAGAGAACCAAATTTCCCCTAGGTCTTCTCGTCGATCGACTTTTGTGCGTCTGCTCTGCAACTCTGGTAGCTCTGCCTCCCTCGTCAGCTCCTCTCTCTTGTACGGGTATCTCTCGCTCTCCCTCTCCCTCTCTCTCTCTCTCTCTCTCTCTCTAGTAGTGGTTTATTTAGGGTTTGTTTTCCCGAAATTAGGGGTTCGGAGTTCTTTCGGCAGTTGGTTTTTTTTTCAAAATTAGGGGTTTGCAAAATTTGTGATTTTAGTTTCGGAATTGAGGCAGTGATGTGGAGATATTGGTAGTGGCGCGGCGAGGGTGAATTTCCAGTTACGGTGATGTTCGTTCTCTATCTTTGGCGGCCATGACTGCAGGTAATCTAAGTTAGTGGTACCCTTTCTTTCTTTGAGAGAAATCCAAGCCCTGTTTGAGATCCATATGCATAGAGCACTGCTCCTATTTTAGGTTTTTCAATTGTTTAGAATATCGTAGGGTGAAGAGATTTGGGCGTTTTTTTTGTGTAATCGAGGAACTAGGGTTGTGGTAGGATTTATTTGACTTGGTTCGTATGGCTGGTATGGATAGCGGTCGACAATGTTCTAAACATCAGTAATAGGCTGTTTTGGGTTTTGTATAGGTTTTTTCATTCCGTTCTGCAGAGAATATAAAGTGACACCATTTTGATTACTTATACCATCAATGATGGCTTCAATTCTTTCTTTCCAGCACCTAATGGATGTATAAGACAAGATTGGCCAACTTTGGAGATTGTCAACACTAAGGTAACACGTGTACTAGTCTATACAACTATTTTGGTTCCAATAAAAGACTTATTTGGTGCTATATTGCAATAATGTTCCATCTTGTTTAAATGGTCACGTATTCCATTTCGTAAATCATTGCCTTACAATTTTTTTTTCTTTGTATGAAGAAAACCTATTATTGTACAATCACTTATATGCTTGCAAAGGAAGGGGAAGGTTGGTCGTCCTCGGACTATGGAGGAGATGTTACGCAACAAAAATTTTTGCACAGGCAACATCGGTGCCTCTCCCTCAAAGCTATCGTCTCAGGTTCCCATGTCATAGCCATCATTGCTGCTATTAAACCACAACAGGTACCATCACTGCATTCACATGAGCCCCCACCACAATAGTCCTCATTGAGGAATCAGGCGTAAGACATTGACTTGAATGCTTTAAATTTTGTATTCCCTAAGACTATCAATTTGTCTTTATGGTATACTTGTAGCAATTCTGTTATCTTTTTTTGTTCTTGTTTCTTGGGATGTGATAATGATCTCTTAGGTTCTTCTTTGGCAACACTTTCTTGCCCCTTTGAGCTAAACTCCTTGTATGCATGGATTCTTGGTGTTATCTTTTGCTGGCTTAATCTCCCTTAATCTTAAGCATAGCAAGTTTATTTTTGGTCTACTTAATGTTGCAATCTCTGATTTTCTAAGTGTATTTGAAATTATGTTCTACTATATTGAAATTTCTTGCCATCATTGCAGTCCCCACACGTAAGACCTTGAACTGTGATAGTCTATCAGAGATGACAACACACCTTAGTAGCAAAGTCATAGGGCCGCCAATTTCTTTAAGACTTGATGACCAGGTATCTTCTATATAAATGCTGAAACTAGTGCTTAATTGTTGAATGGTGATGCTAGCTAGATACTGCAGTGCCATCCTTTAATTTGATGAGTAAATTTTAGACTGTAATGGCACTATTGTACTTCATGAGAATTGCATTTTTTTGCTACTATTTTTGTTGCTATTGCTGCTGCTTTTAAAGCTACTGTGGGAGTTTTTGCTGATGTTGTGGTGTTGTTTCATTTTTATTGTTGGCTGCAGTCTTTTGATGCTATTTGGGGCTGTCTTGTTGCTACTTTCTGTTGCTTTTGATAGCTGCTATGTTGTTGGTTTCTATTTGCATTGTTCTCTTAACTTAGGCTTGATCATGAATGTTTGTTATGTTTTTTTCTTGGTTGGACTTGATTTCTTATCAGCTTTACCCGTGGGCCGTGGTGCTCTATCTCTCTCTTTCTTGTATATTCTCTTTTTCTACAATATGTTTCCTCTTTGTTGTTCAAAAACAAAAATACTGATAGTTGAGAGGTTCAAAAGTATTAGTCTTTATGGATTGGTGCATTGGTGAAGATTTAACGGATTGGTTTTCTGTATAGGTTAGAACAGAAGCGTACTTTCAAAATTTTGGTATTCCAAAAGTTGACATAGAAGGGATTCTTATTACTATGGACAGCACAACAAAATCAGACGGAAAGCCAATAGGCAAAGGTTATTGTAAAGTACTTGTTACGAAAGCAATAAAGCCTAAATATTTCGTTGGAAAGACCTCGTCGAGGTATACAAGCAGTTGCAGATGCTGTTGGGGGATACATTGCTTGGCATGCTTGTGATGTATGTTTTCAATTTCATTATCTACATGCAATTAATTTTTCTTAACTTGGCTTTAAAGTACTTATGCTGTGATATTTCATTTTCTGGTGATCAAGAAGGTGATGGATTACTGAGTTCGTTCATCATTAGCTTCGCTAGCTTGGGACTTGATATGTTAATTTTTATCTACTTCCATGACTTCATTGATTGGGATTGGTTTTCTTGGAGGAAACCACTTCTTGGAGTTTTGTTCCCTTCAGAAGTTTTGCCTAATATTTTAGCTATCCATGTGCCCAAGGATAGGAAAAGGGATGAATTGCTTTGGGAGCACACTTCTAATGGGCAATATACAGTGAAGTCGGGGTATTTCTCAGCCTATGTTAGATCTTTGGGTGCTTTGTCTATTAGTGGTGGGTTTGATGGTTGGAGGAAATTGAGGAGTTTAAAATTGCCGCCTAAGCTTACTTTGTTTTTCTGGATAGTGTTGCACAGAATTCTTCCAGTTAAGGTGGTTTTGTTTTGGCACAGTTTGGTTAAGGATGTGTGGTGTCCAATTTGTAAGGGGATAATGAGTCTTCAGAGCATTTATTTTTTCAGTTTGATGTAGGCGAGGAGATTTTTGGAGAATGTCCAGGTTGGGTTTTTATTTTTGGTGGGTTGCCCTTTATCGGTGTTGGATTGGGTGGCTAAGTGGTGGTCAGAGGCGTCGAATAAGGAAACTATTGTTGAGTCTATCTACATTTTGTGGGGTATTTGGTGTCAACGTAATCAGTTTGTGTTTTCGAATGTGCAGGATGGCATTGAGGTAGCTGTTAGGAATGTGTATGATGCTTTTGCTAAGATGAAGTCTTTGCAGGGTGGTTTCTCAACTAGTTTTTTGTGTGCTGATGCTTGGTGTAATTAAGGAGTCTTGGGAAGGTGTTGTTGCATGGGTTTTGGATGGTTGCTGATGATAGAGATGGGACGCTTAAGGTGTATGCATGCTCGTTGTTTATGGTGGAAGCTATAGCTGTGTTGAACAGGGGATGGAGAAGTGTTGCAGTCCTCACGGATTGCCTTTAGCTTGTTGTTCTTGTCTTCTGTTAGTAATGCGGATATGTATGCTATGCCTGCTTTGTTGGATATTTTATCCTTAGAGCATCGTTTTTCTTCCGTTTTTGTAATTAAAGTGTCGAGACAAGCCGTTGGAGCGGCACACACTCTGGCCAAATCTGTACTCTGTTAATTAGTAATGAATTGTTTTGTGTTTTCTGGTTCAAAAAAAATTTTTTTTTAATTTTTATTTACCATTTGCGACGGGGCTAGGCTGTCGCTAATAAGATTTGATTTTTTTGGTATTTTTTTGCAACGGTATTTTACCTGCTGCAAATGCTAATTTTTCCCGTTGCAAATAGTATTGCCACGGGAAAAACCGTTGCAAAAAGTATTTGCCACCCCACCATCTGCCACCGCTCATTCCCGTCGCGATCCCGTCGCAAAAGGACTTTAGCGACAGTAAGTCACTATTTGCAACTGTATTTTACCGTCACAAATTGTATTATTTCTTGTTGATAGGCGCGTAAATGTTCATATACGCGCCCCTTAATTTATCATTGCTAAGTCTATTTTTATATTATTTCTTAGAGCTTAGCCTGATTTTTGTATTGTAGGTGTTTTTGAAGCTTAATACGTTAAAGCCGTGGTTAATCAAATTAAAAGAATCGTAGATTGTGCCTGGTGATTTTTCCTCCTACTATGGGCCCAGTGGTACTTCACAATTGGTTTGACTAAATGGTGGGCCAAGAGGGAAAACTTGGAGTCGGCTGGGAGTAAGGGGAAAAGAACAAGGAAATAGGCCTAAGCTATTCTCAGCCCACGAGGGTTAGGATTAATCGATGACAGAAACTTATAAAAGGGGAAGCAGCAGTAGCAGCTCGGGGACGAGAGTTCTGGCCGCGGACGAAAAAGAGACGGACGGGGCTGCCATCACGATTCCTTTGAATATTGTTAAGTCTTCTTTTGAGATTTCTTTCTTTCATGTTATTTGATATTTTGTTCAATTATTCGTACTTCAATAACTACTTTTAATTTCTATTTTTAATAACAGTTATTCCTTGGTATTTGGGTTAGTTCGTATTTCTTGTTTGTTTTTCATCTCGCATAATAGAAAGCATGTTTCAAATTAGGGTTTCTTGTGTTTCTTGTTCAATGCATAGTGAGTAGTTGTTTAGGTAGGGTCGCGGGGTGATTAGCACACCGTGGCTAGTCCGGCACTGCTCCTATTTTTAAACAATGAAGAGAAATAATTTTAGATTGGGAAAATACTTCCTGCGGACGAACCTGGGCATTGTCGGAGCCTATGTGAACGGGAGTATGGGGGTCCAAAACTCATTCTTCGCTGCGCATGGGTAAACGGCGACCATAGGATCTCGCATCTTGCGGGGTATCTTTTTTTAATCTAAAGTTGAACGTTTTTAAGAACACCGAATTGAGCAATTTAATCCGGACTGGTTACGAGTGCTATGAACCCTATGACCGTACCTTCTTTGTAATTATTTGAAAGTTCAATCAATTTCTAGGTTTTAGTTAATCTCTCAATCAAACCGACAAGGGGTGGCTACCTAAGAGCCAGTTTAAATAAGTAACAATCCGAGTTTTTAGTCAACACACATCACCGTCTCTGTGGATTCGACTCCGGTCTTACCGGATATTGTGCTACGTCGATCTCAGCCCTACGCTTGGGGTAACCCATTATTTTAGGTCTAGGAATCGGTCAAGCATTTTTGGCGCCGTTGCCGGGGACGGTCACGTGTGTTAAGAATTCGGGTAGTTATTTTTTATTTTGTTTTCTTTTTAGTTCTTTATTTATTTATTTATTTTTAATTGTCGAAAAGCAAAAAAAAAAAAAAATGGCCGATTTTGCAAGGTGGTTTGGATGTTATATAAAACAATTTGATTGTTCAGTATCACTTCCAATATTTTATGGTATGGCATCAGAAAATCCTTTTTCACATGTTCATAACCTTGAGGAAGCTTTTGGTAGCGATGAAGTGACTCTTTTACATGTATTTCCAGCATCTTTACGTGATAGTGCTCATGATTGGTTTAATTTTTTGAGTCCAAGATTGACATGGAATGAGATTGTGATACAGTTTTTTAAAACTTTCAATCCCTCATACGAGACTCATATGCTTTTAGAAGAACTATCACTTTTCTCTCAACATGATGATGAGTCTTTGTCACAGTGTTGGGAGCGATTTAAATTTGTTGTATTCTCTTGGTCGAGTTTTAATTGTGAGCTTGGTAGTCTTCTGGTTATCTTTTGCCGTGGTTTAAACATTAAGCCATGCGAGGTGGATTTTAGGTCCACTGACGAATTCCTGGATAAAACCCCTGAAGATGCTTGGGATTTCTTAGATGAATTAACCCAAAAGCTCCAATTTTGTGAGTTGACTGAAAGTTCTGAGGATACCAATTCTGATGGGAGGGAAATAGAGGAAATAGAGCCACTTCCTGAGGATACCAATTCTGATGAGAGAGAAATAGAGGAAATAGAGTCCTTTGTCATTAGTGAAGGCTATATGCCTTTGGAGGAGTCATTGCCAATAGTTACACTGAATAATCAAGTACTCCTAGCTCTAGATTATGCCACCCCTCCTACTGAGTCTCCACTTTCACAAGAGTTTTTAAATGTGGAGCAAATTGATTTTCTTGGTATTGATGAATTTAATTTAGTCTATCATCCATATTTTGTGGATTTTGTCAATGCTTTGAAAATTAATCTAATTTGGGCTAAGCACTTGGTGGTATTTAAATATCTAAAGCGAATTCGGCAAATGTGCTTTTCAAAGTATCTTATCATGTGGCATGGCCGAATTCAATTTTTGATAAAAGGTGTTGAATGGAGTGCTATGTTTATTGTCTTAGCTCTCATTGGCATAATAAATAATCGGTACCCGCGTTTGGCTGCTCGTACATAAATTTTTTTTTTTTTTTTGGTCTGGTATAGCCACCCGTTTCTCACTTGAGAAATAGGGAGAAAAGTAGTACCCGTGTCTTTCGCGTGAAGAAAGTGGATGATTTTTTGTCTTTCAGTTTTTCTCTTGCCTTGTTTATTTCTTTTAGTTATTTTTCTTGATGTCTTGGAGGCTAACAATTTTTGCAGGTTGTTCGATTTAAGTTGGGGGGTCTCCCTCTCTCTATAGTTTACTCTGCTTAGCCCCACCTTTTCGAGGTGCTATCTCTCCACTCTTTTATGTTTCTGTCCTATCTTTATTTTTCATACTTTCAATGCGGACATTGAATAGTTCAAGTTGGGGGGAGGGACCACTTTGTTCTTTATTTTCAAAAAAAATTGGAAACAAATAGTGGGATTCTTTTTGCATGAGACTTGAAGACTGTTGAGATTGACTCTTTATTGATTGAGCTGGAGATGTGATAGTCATTATTTGATTATATTGTGGTGGCATTGTAGTTCTTTTCCCTATCTTGTCGCGAAAGATTTGTCATGGCATTTATTTTTAGCACATTTGCACTTCACGTCTGTTTGGGCTTTGGTTACTTGTGAGTTGTGACTGATTATTCTCGATGGCTAGTTTAGTGGAGACTTATGCCCCATGTGAGTTTAGAGCCTTACTTTTTCTTGGAGTGGTGTCAAATAAACTCTTATTGTCACAAAAGAGCAAATTCGTTATTGATCTCATTATTTTTGTCGTCGAGTGTTGGGAATATTGCCTACTTATCTCTTGGGTTTGGAAATTGCATGGTTGTATTGCCCCTTTGAGAGGATTATAGGCCATCTTTGCTATTTTGAGCCGGTTTGTTTCTTTCTTTCATACATTTACCTCTTGTAAGCCATTTGAGCCTCTCGCATGATACCCTTTTCTTGTTGAGCTCCTCCATCTATATTGTGTCTTGAGAAGGCTTAGATAATTGATGAAGGTAAATTATTTGGAAGAGAGAGGGTAAAGTTGTGAGAATTGAGCTCTGATTGCTGGTGATCTTTCACAAAAAAAAAAAAAGAAAAAAAAAAGAGAGCAAAAAGGGAAGACACTATATTATTGTGGAAAGAAGAAATATTTATTTCAAATGTGAGTTTGTGTCAAAGGTAGGAAAGAGAGATGTGGTGGAGTTGAAAAGAATGAAAGTATTAAAGGAAAAAAAAAAGGGCACACATTGTTTTATTTGCCCTATGCGAGTTGTTGTTAGCCTATTCTCGGACACTTGAATGTTTTACCCGAACCTTGAAATGCTTTCCCTTACCTAACATTATCACCAGAATTAAAGTCCTATTTGATCCTATGGGCAACGGGCTGTGAATTGGTCTATAGAGAGAGTTTCCAACACTTGGTATTCTATTCATGAGATCATGTGTCCATTTATAGAGCATTCTTTTCGTGTCATTATGTGCGGAAGTATCTTGCTTTCATTTACATAACATCTGCCCGCACATATTGAGAGTAATATGCACCTTGTTTCGAGTGATTTCATTTGTTGAGTGCATGACACAGTGAGATTTGAAGTCAAGACTCGGTCTGGAGAGAACTTTTGGTTATTTTTCACTTGTGACCGAAGCCCTTGTTCACACACGCTGAGTATAGGTGCCATGACTTATTTTTCTGACTTGATAGTGTATAGAACTGCTTATGCTCGTTATCTCTTTACGATGGCTTCATGTTCTTTGTTTGAATATCATTGAGCAGTCTTACGGTTTTTCGGATTTCATGTGAAAGGATTCTTGGTGTTTTGTGGGTGATCATTGCTAAAAACCCTCACGAGACTTCACTCGTCCCACCGGGGCCGCCTGGGGGTTTAAAAGAACTATCAGTTTTAATTTATTTTCTTTAAGTTGCATTTTGTTTTATTTGCTCGGGACTAGCAAAGTGTAAGTTGGGGGGTGTGATAGGCGCGTAAATGTTCATATACGCGCCCCTTAATTTATCATTGCTAAGTCTATTTTTATATTATTTCTTAGAGCTTAGCCTGATTTTTGTATTGTAGGTGTTTTTGAAGCTTAATACGTTAAAGCCGTGGTTAATCAAATTAAAAGAATCGTAGATTGTGCCTGGTGATTTTTCCTCCTACTATGGGCCCAGTGGTACTTCACAATTGGTTTGACTAAATGGTGGGCCAAGAGGGAAAACTTGGAGTCGGCTGGGAGTAAGGGGAAAAGAACAAGGAAATAGGCCTAAGCTATTCTCAGCCCACGAGGGTTAGGATTAATCGATGACAGAAACTTATAAAAGGGGAAGCAGCAGTAGCAGCTCGGGGACGAGAGTTCTGGCCGCGGACGAAAAAGAGACGGACGGGGCTGCCATCACGATTCCTTTGAATATTGTTAAGTCTTCTTTTGAGATTTCTTTCTTTCATGTTATTTGATATTTTGTTCAATTATTCGTACTTCAATAACTACTTTTAATTTCTATTTTTAATAACAGTTATTCCTTGGTATTTGGTTAGTTCGTATTTCTTGTTTGTTTTTCATCTCGCATAATAGAAAGCATGTTTCAAATTAGGGTTTCTTGTGTTTCTTGTTCAATGCATAGTGAGTAGTTGTTTAGGTAGGGTCGCGGGGTGATTAGCACACCGTGGCTAGTCCGGCACTGCTCCTATTTTTAAACAATGAAGAGAAATAATTTTAGATTGGGAAAATACTTCCTGCGGACGAACCTGGGCATTGTCGGAGCCTATGTGAACGGGAGTATGGGGGTCCAAAACTCATTCTTCGCTGCGCATGGGTAAACGGCGACCATAGGATCTCGCATCTTGCGGGGTATCTTTTTTTAATCTAAAGTTGAACGTTTTTAAGAACACCGAATTGAGCAATTTAATCCGGACTGGTTACGAGTGCTATGAACCCTATGACCGTACCTTCTTTGTAATTATTTGAAAGTTCAATCAATTTCTAGGTTTTAGTTAATCTCTCAATCAAACCGACAAGGGGTGGCTACCTAAGAGCCAGTTTAAATAAGTAACAATCCGAGTTTTTAGTCAACACACATCACCGTCTCTGTGGATTCGACTCCGGTCTTACCGGATATTGTGCTACGTCGATCTCAGCCCTACGCTTGGGGTAACCCATTATTTTAGGTCTAGGAATCGGTCAAGCACTTGTAGTGATGGGAGATGATGAAGGTAACGTTTTACTAGATATTGTACCATAGAGCTGTTTATTCATACTTGGTTTAATTGCGGCATAATATGTCATTGTTTTGTCTGTTCAGGAGATACTACTTTGCTCAGCGAATTTCAAGAACAGCCTTTCCGATCGGCGTGTACTATTGTACTTGAACGATTGTGAATGTGGGAGAAAATATTGCCGAGAAAATGCTGCATATTTGGTGAAGAATCAGTTCAAAAAAGTCAGTCTTAAGGATATTGCTGGCGAGTTCTTGATTGAGTACGTGTTTAAGCTGATTGAACTCTTATTTGCTTTTTCTTTTTCCTTGAATGCCTTCAGGTTGTTTTTCAATGGAAGTTGGTAATATATAATTGCTGTCGATGTATTAGTTAATTTTTGTTGGCTTCCCCTTTACAGATATAATGCGTAGCAAACATTACATGTAAGTTCTGAATTTGATCCTAATCTTCTTTGTCATGTTAATCTCAAAAAGGTTAGCTCCCTTGTTTTCAAATAAGGAACCGAATTGGTAGGGTATTTACATTTCTTGCCTACTAAGTTGAGTGTCTTGGGACTTGAAATGCTATAATAGAAACTGTTCCTAGACCTAAACATAAGTATGCAAGAGATTTATGGGAAATACAAAGGGACTGTCGATTCACTGCAGAAGAAAAAAAAATGTTGGCCATCTCTGCAAGAGAATAAGTTTGTCTGCCAGGTTATTCTCTCATACGCTTTACATTTCTTGTTTGTATAGTGTTGGTCATCTCATCAAGATCATTTAGTTTTTAGAGTGTTTCTGTAAATATAATTCCCGCTAGCCACGCGCCATTAGGTTGCAGATCATAAATGGTACTCCCTCCGTCCCAATTTACTAGTCCCAGTTCTATTCTAACTGGATAAAAAAACTAGTTATATCTTTAAATTGGGAATGAATTTTATATCCAATATGGATCTTGTTTGATAGATCTCAATTTGTTCTATAATACAATGTTTTCAAAATCACCTAAAACATTATAAATTACAAGATATAATCAATTGAAAAGTGGCACGAACTCCCAAAAGTGACAATTAAATTGGGACGGAGGTAGTATGTATTTTGATTTACATGTTACCGGAGGACACGTATGCATCACTGCGATGAGTTGTCCTTTGTGATTTATGTTGTGAACTAATATGTGATTAATTTTTGTTAGAAAGTTTCAGGTTCTCTCACGATGTTATACAGCTGCCCAATTTTTCCCTATTTCCATTATCTCATCTCTTAAGTCCTAATATTCATATTTTCACGATTAGACAATCTGTGTAACTTCAATTTTCAAAGTTTCATAAATTACAGACTTTGGTTTCTCATTGCAAGTTTGCAACTGTAATTGAAGATCATGTAGTGTTTTGTACTGGCAATTTACCTGGGGCAGAAGTGTTATGCGTCCAAAATTCCTGTTAGCGTGTTCTCTGTCATTTTATCGCTTTATACCATCATAAGGTTCAAGTGTAGCTTTTCTTTTACGAAAATTGGTTTCCATGTTTGTAGTGTAAATTTTACTAAAAGCCTTTGTTCGTTTGAAAGGCCCACTAATTTGAATGGATTATCCTTGTGCCATTCTATTTGCGTGATATTCAACCTCAATTAATGGTCTGCTTTATTCTGCCATGCCTTGTGCAGTAGTATAACAATTGAATTTTTGTTGTTAGGTTGGAATGAATGAGCTGGATGGTATTGATGTGTATAACTTTCTTCATATGGTGAGGACCAGTTCAAAACAAGAGGAAACAACCAATGCTTGTCTTGGTGCAGAAATTGATTACCTGGAAGGTCTCGTTCTCTCTCTCTCTGGGTTGTCGATGACTCCTACAATTTCAATCGATTCTAGCCTTTAATTTCACTATAACTTGTTGAAACCCCCAAAAAAATTAGGGCTTGTGAAATTGGGGATTTTTTGGTTCAAACCCTAACTATAAGATTTATGTTTCCTATATCCATCAACAGTCAAAGATTTATGCATCCTACAGGCAACATAGTATTAGTATCAACTCATGCTAGAACAGGTAGTTTTATTTACATTTGCAGAGAAATTGAACTATCACGTTTCAAAATCCTTTTCATGAATGGACTAGAGGTACTTCTGGTAGAGGAAAAAAAAAGCATGTGCACTGTATTGATAATGTAGAAATTATTTATACCTTCTCTACTAGGAAATTCTTTTCTCTGCTCAATTAGCTCTACACGAGCAAAGGTATGAAGTTTTATACTAGCCTAACTGAAAATTTTGCGCTCTTTGTGTTGCTTCAATGTCCTCAGTGGAGTTTGTTGCTGGTTTATACCAAATAACGTTAAACGATACGCCGAGAGATCCATGTTGCTTTTGCTGGCCAACAGTTCAATATCACAATATTTTGTTGAACTAGTAGCATGCGTAGTTGATGGCCAAAATTATAAGCACATAGTTCTACGAGGGGGATAGAATTAGTTGCATATTGCATCTTCAACTCTTGCAGCTTCATAGAGTGATTTAGTTGCCTCTTGCTTTATAATAGTTGTGCTAGACATTTCTAGTCACTAAAGAAGCAAGACATCTTTAAGGTTTTTCCATTTTGAAATGAATGACTATATAGTGTAGCTTACTTTTTCCAGAATTGATCACTTTGTTTAGTCTTATTAGATATGAATTACCTATTGGTTACTTGTTTGGAATCCTTATCATGTTCAATGTTTAAGTTTCCATCAAAAACTTTAGCCTTGCATAATCTCATTTAATTGTAAAGAGTTAATGCTGTTTAGATGCTATTGCTTTGGCAAGATCTATTAGGGTGTAAATGCTCTATGTCTCTAGCCTCAACCTGTAATGTTGGTCACTTGGCACTATATGATGAAGGCATCATATGTCATCGATGATTGTTCCACTGCCTAATCATTCCTCTTGCACCGTCTGACCATTAATCTATCGTATATACGGGTTGGATTTTGATTGCTTGAACCACTGCCTCGGCATATGCCATTAATTTCTTCATTTACAGTTTTAAGTTGATCTCTTATTTTGGTTGTTTAAGGTAATTGCGGAGAATCGGAGATCCAATAGCTATGGGAGTTGCTCGAGGGCATGGAATGCTATAAGATGGAAAGGGAAGAAGGTTTCCGCAACTCAAACAAAGCAGTAAAGATGCCAAATCATTTGGTGGCGAAGAAGAGTAGAATTATTTGATAGCAAAAAAATGGAGATGTAATTACTAGGCCTATTTGTCCTACAATTGAAATACTTGAATGTAGTTTATTTTTGTTTTGCAAATGTGGTTTAAACCATTAGAGAGGAGAATGTACTCTTATTTATTTGAATGTGAATGATTTTATGGTTTGTGTTGTGAATGAATTTTGGCTTGTGAATGGATTTAGAATGAGAAATGCTTGGTGTGGGCTTGTGGGTAACTTGATGCTATTACTTTTGTTCTTGTTGTATTGACTGAGACGCGAGACGTCGGGCTAAGACCAAAAATAGAGGAGACTCTGCTGAAATTTTTCCAAAACCTACCTTTGGGATTTGTTTTTATATTCTACCAAGTCTATACTTAAACTAAAAACCATACTCCATGTGTTATATACCAGCATTACTTTCAGGTGCTAAAAAACATACTTCCATTTTACATCCATACTTTCATGTTCAGAATTCTAGTTACAATTTCAGAATATTAACCAAAAACAAAAGGTTGCATTACATTGGAAACCTATCATCTACAAGACCAAAGGCACCAAGCATTATAAATTAGTTCTACATTCCAGCATTAAACTTAAAACTACAAAGCATCATTAACTAGGACACAGAGCCGAGTCCGATACGCTTGTGATACGGATCAAGAGTTTCATTGCATACCAGAGATTCCATTTCATACAACATTAGAAAAATAACAAAGTGACAGATTCTTACATGAAGCAAAACCTGAACAGACATTATAAATTATTTTCCAACAAAATATAAGAACTTCCTACATCAATAAGCAAGTCTTCTACTTTTTGTCGTTGACCTTTGCCTTTCCACCGCGACAACATTGAAAAGTAACATTCCTCAAGTTTCCATCTCTTCCCTTCTTGTTAGTTCTTTTAGCCACGGCAAACCCATTTTCTTTAGCATATGTTGAGTAATATAGATAGGCATCATTTGGTGTGTCGAATATCATTCCCTCATTTGGTTGTTCAACTCTATCTTCAAAATTTTCTGTCTCCTCCTTTCCATCTTCATTATTACATATCTCATCACACTCTTTTTCAAAAGAGCCACTCGATGCCTCTTCTTCATCTCCATTGTATTCACCCTTTTCACTTGCCATAACATATGACGATGTGGTCTCTGTACAAAAAAAATGTGGTCTACAGAAACATAAAGTGTAGTCCTTTCGCAATAGGGACTTGGTCTTGGTATTAGTCTTAAAAAATCCACCATCTAATTTCACCCTTTTCACTTGCCATAAGATATGACGATGTGGTCTTTGTACAATAAGAATGTGGTCCACGGAAACATATAGTGTAATCCTTTGGCAATATGGACTTGGTCTTGGTATTGGTCTTAAAAAAACCACCATCTAATTTCACCCTTTTCACTTGCCATAAGATATGATGATGTGGTCTTTGTACAATAAGAATGTGGTCTACAGAAACATAAAGTGTAGGCCTTTGGCAATAGGGACTTGGTCTTGGTATTGGTCTTAAAAAAACCACCATCTAATTTCACCCTTTTCACTTGCCATAAGATATGACGATGTGGTCTTTGTACAATAAGAATGTGGTCCACAGAAACATATAGTATAGTTCTTTGGCAATATGGACTTGGTCTTGGTATTGGTCTTAAAAAAACCACCATCTAATTTCACCCTTTTCACTTGCCATAACATATGACGATGTGGTCTTTGTACAATAAGAATGTGGTCTACAGAAACATAAAGTGTAGTCCTTTGGCAATAGGGACTTGGTCTTGGTATTGGTCTTAAAAAAACCACCATCTAATTTCACCCTTTTCACTTGCCATAAGATATGACGATGTGGTCTTTGTACAATAAGAATGTGGTCCACAGAAACATATAGTATAGTCCTTTGGCAATATGGACTTGGTCTTGGTATTGGTCTTAAAAAAACCACCATTTAACTTCACCCTTTTCACTTGCCATAACATATGACGATGGGTCTTTGTACAATAAGAATGTGGTCCACAGAAACATATAGTGTAGTCCTTTGGCAATATGGACTTGGTCTTGGTATTGGTCTTAAAAAAACCACCATCTAATTTCACCCTTTTCACTTGCCATAAGATATGACGATGTGGTCTTTGTACAATAAGAATGTGGTCTACAGAAACATAAAGTGTAGTCCTTTGGCAATAGGGACTTGGTCTTGGTATTGGTCTTAAAAAAATCGCCATCTAACTTCACCCTTTTCACTTGCCATAAGATATGACAATGTGGTCTTTGTACAATAAAAATGTGGGTGAATAATTTTCGTAAATAGTTAAAAAATGGGGGTGAATAATTTTTTGAAAAGAGTAAGGACAAAAGAACTTTATTGCATATTTATTTTTGACTAAAAAAAGAATGAGTTAAAAGTAATTTTTTAATGTAAAAAGTAAAACAAATAATAAAAAGTTAATGCTTTCCGCTAGCTCCATCCGTTAGGACTAGACGGAATTGGATGGCAGGGGCCTAATTGGTAACGGAATGCTAAGTTTAGGTATTTTTATGTCAATAGTGAAAGTTCAGGTGTTTTTTTGCAAATTGTCAGAAAGTTCAGCGGTTTTTTTTAAATTTTCCTGGCAATAAATACTTGGTCTTGAAAGATGTCAAAAAATACGACGTGGTCTTTATGCAATAAACATGTGGTCCACAGAAATATATAATGTAGTCTTTTGTCAATATTGACTTGGTCTGGGTCTTCAAAGAACCACCACCGGTATTTTCACCTTTTTCACTTGCCATAAATATGGACTTGGTCTCCGGTGAATTAAAATTTCATCGTTAAAGATAAAAAGTGTAGTATATATAGGAACCATAGAGGATGAATAGAGGATAGGTCCCATTGGGGGAGGTGTAAAAGGCCGAGAAAATACATAGTCCGTACATAATAATTTAAACCGAATAGACCGTTAATTCAAGTAAGGAAACATTAAAATGTAGGTAATACCTCTTAAAATGTAGTGTTGATTGAACCTTGTGGAGTTTCCATTTTGGGTTTGTAGCAATATAAATTGATGGCTGTATATAGTTCCATTTTGGGTTTATAGCAATATAAATTGATGGCTATATATAGTTCGTTTGATATATTCAACATCAAAACTTTAGTCAGACAAAATTTTGATAATAAAAAAAAAAAATTGCTTGTGAAGTTAAAAAAAAAAAAAAAAAAGAAAATCCTACATAACACTCGGTGAAATGAATAGTGCCAAAAATTAGTTCAAAAAATAAGTACTTATTTCAAAAATAAATACTTATTTTAGTTAGCTGTTTACAATTTTAGGGAGTGTGACACAAAATATAATATAAGCCAAAAGTAGTCAACAAAATGCAAGACAGGCAAGCATGCATTTGGCATCTGTCCCAAAGCGTGTTTCTCTAACCCAAGTTGTTCAGCAAGTGTTTCTCTATTCCAAAGCGTGGCTTCCTGCTCAAACTTGGTTACGAAAAGACAAATGAGAGAGAGAGAGAGAGAGAGAGAGAGAGAGAGAGAGAGAGAGAGAGAGAGAGATATTAAAACCATCTACAATGTGGTAGTACGGTTTCCATTCACTTCTGGAACCCTTTTTCCGGTAAATAAATATCCTCGTACAAACTATCCTGTGATTCCAAACATTTCACAACGCCTGCTCTGCTTAAGACACTGCCGCACGTATGACAGGCATTTCTAACAGATAGTAAAACCAACAAGTGCAGGGATTTCTCGCTACCGCTGCAACCTTACTACGAGCATATTTTGGAGACGTGTATTTAGGACCAACAAATAACAGAGAAACTAAATTATATATGGCTGGAGATGAAACAATGTCCATCCCTTAAAAGGTTGGGAAACTTCTTCACCGGTGACCAGTTGTGTAAGGAAGTCATATTGACACATCTCGAACCATCAGCAACTGCAATTCTGCTAGCTCGTAGGCAAAACATTTGCGGCCATGTAAGGTGAGATGCATCCCTGTACCTGAAGCGAAACAGGCATGTAAAACAATATCCGAAGCTTACGTTTTGAAAGGAAAAATGGAGATGCGGTCAGGGAAGGATCAAGCACGAATATAATCGTGAAAACCTCATGGTTATCTAATGCACAACAATATTAGGTAAATGATGTGTACGCCCTTATATGCATTTCCGCCATATCGATCACTACCAGCGGTAGAATTTGGAAGCATTTCCAGTATCTGGCATTCTACCACGCAAAACAGCATAGAGTATATTCAAGAGTACCCATAAATCAGTTTGTTCTTTTAGGCTACATAGCATAAACATCTTTTTGTTTCACGTCTTCATCCAAAGTTCCAATACTCCAAAATCTTCTTATCCATAATAAAAGTGCATCTCATAGCACTTACAACCATGGATTTTATCCAACAAGATTAGCTTCATAAATGGAAAAAGAATAATGATGATATTGACAAGAGCCAATAGAAATATATATTTAAAAAAAAAAGATGACACAAAAAAAATTAGTGCATCCTGAAAATAACATGCCATTTATATGTCGTGTAATCCTCTTGGATTCTGGTATGATCAGAGGAGGGACAGAATTGTTCCCTCGAGGATATACAACTTTCCTCATTCCATAAGGCATAGAAGTGGATATCAAACATGACATAATAGGGATATATGGGATGACTAGGGGTTCAGACTTCAGAAATACAAATGTGCCCTGCAGATGTTTATGTTACCTGCAACAAAGTAGTTGGAATCTGGATAAGCCCCTGTAGTAAAAGATCTACTTTCTCCAGTGTGTTCTGCGGAACAGGGGTAATTACATAGAGTACACGTTTGAAAATGTCGATGCCTCTCACCAAACCTGGTTCATAAAGAATGAGAAATCAATTCTAGAGATCACTGTGATGCAGTATTCAGCATTAATTGAAGAAAATACGAGTTAAGATGGTCAGGTTAACCATATCATACAATAGGAAAATCCTGCAGAAAAAGAAGTATTCAATGTCAACCCAAGAAACCAAACTCGCTTTGCTTTCCCAACAACACAAGATACCGCTCAATATATATCAACCACAAGATCATTCCTTAAAAAAGGAAGAAGACTTTAGCTCCCATGACCTTCAGTTGTGATAGTTCCGTCTGTAAATACCTGTTCCTGAATTGTCGGTGTCGTCACTTAATATTCTCAAAACACATCAAGATGTCAATTGTACGAATACATACCACCAATATATCCTGAAAGCTATAGTAGATAACATAATCTATCTACTGACTTTGCAAACAAGCTAAACTCAAAATGGTACTTCTTTATCAGCAACAAAAACAGATTTCATCAAAATACCAATAGAAGGTACAAAAGCAGGGGGGATGAAAATCATGACTGAAACAAAAATTGACGTGAATTACAAATAAGGATAAGTAAGCTAATAATAAAGGTGAAGACGGTGAACCATACCCAGACCAACACACTGAGGCAAATGTTCAGAATCTTCAGAACTAACAGCCAAGCCTACAATGGTCGCATTCAAGCTGTAGAAGACTTCAGTACTTGGTACCTAGTGCAGAATTATTAAACCATGAGAAACTGTCTTATTCCCCATATGAATTCAAAAGAAACGATGTTGTAAAACTTAAGTTTCACCACTGACTTTGCCTTAGTGATTGTACAAGCTATTTTGAACTGAGATCAAATGAACCAAACTGAGCCAGATAGGATTTCGAAGTGGAACAGGCACAACAAAGCACCTATGAATTTTTACAGCGAAAACAACTTTGAAGCACGCTCTTAACTCATTGAACAAACCTGGCAATGGAGGTGCTTAATCTTGATACTTGACATACGAATTTCATAAGGAGGGTGCGCAGCCAATGCATTACAGTGTTGACCAAACATTAGATGCAGGTAAGGAAACTGATTTACCTAAATTAGTTGTTCGATTGTTGTCGTAGGCGACTGTGACTCCTTCGACTGCTGATCGTTGTTGTAGTCGACTCCTTCGATAAACGATCATACAAACCCTAGATCATCAGAAGAGAGCAACAACTTCGAAGGCAGGAACAACACCAAGGGAAGGAGGAGGTGACGTAGAGAGACAGGAAGCTAGGGTTTCGTGGAGATTTTTGGGATATGGAACCATGGAGGAGGTGGGAGAGAGGAGATGAGATGAGAGAGAGAGAGAGAGAGAGAGAGGGAGAGAACGTGTTCTGTAATCACCCATGGCAAACGAAGGCTTTGAACGGTGCCATCTTGGACAAAGGGCAAATTTGTCCATTCCGATCATATTTATTACATCATACCATGTATTGGTAATATTATTTGCAGGTGCCATGTCTTGGTAATTTGGAGACTTGACACCATGAAGTGGTAATTAACCCTGGTCCACGCCACCTGTGGGTAATTTTCCCTAATTTCTTAGATGGGTGAGTTGCAAATATTAGTGCGCGGGACATGCATGATTTGCATCTCATGAACAGTAAGAAAGCATATACAAATAATGGAAATTGCAGATGTACACAAAATAAATAAGACGTCGAATGTTGGATTTAGAAGAATGCATAGATTTTTGGGTTCGTCTATTTGCAATTGCAAATTTACTGTATGTAGCCTGTTTTAAAATAAATCACTTTTGGACAAAAATACCCTTAAAAAATTGGACAAAAATAACCCTACTATTAGTAGAAATAACCACAAACATACAACCCCTACCCACTCCTCCTCTACATACACCAGCAACCCACCACCACCATCACCACCTCCACAACCGCCGCACTACCACCACCACCACCTCCATAACTGCCGCACCACCACCAGTCACCTCCTCCCCCTCCTCTCTCTAACCAATGTCAGACATTTTCATTGGGAGCTTAATAAGAAACCCTTTGTAAAATGATCTTCCGGACTTCGATTCAGAAGAATTTTTTTTTGATATTGTGACTGACTTCAGAACTTGTTAAACTTCAGCAAATTCTTCCGAAATCGTTCTCTTATTAAACTTCTGCAAATTCTTCTCTCTCTCTCTCTCCCCCTCTTCCATTGTTGAGCGTCGTCGGATCCTCACCATCATCGTCCTCCTCCATTGCCACCGCATAAATGGAAAAATGGAAAGAGATAGAAAATTTCGGAAATTACTTTTCGAACAAAACCCAAAAATTCGAAAGTTAATTCTTGATTGTGGCCCAATAATTTGGAAGCTAACATCCGAACAAGATTCGAACATGAACTTCCAATTTTTTTTTCTGTAAAAAATACATTTTCAGAATGCGTTATCTGTAAAATGCATTTCGTGCATGCACGATTGACATCACGCATTTTGGTAATGTATGATGGATTGTGGTTTCAGATTCTAAACCTAAAACCAGTAGGAGTTTTTGGTTGATTTCAGATTTTAATACTCGAAAATTTCTACCATTTTCAAATTTTGATATCCGAATGGGAGTTTTTGGTCGTCCATCTTGATCGTGGGTTCGATGATGGTTAACGGCATCCATGGAATCATAGAAGATTGGTTCTTGTTTCAAAGAGGATAAATGGCCCGAAAAAGAGAACAAACTGTCCTAAGAAATGGTGACGTAGCTTTTTTTTTGAAACAAGAACGGGGGAGAGAGGAGAGAATGGGGTGGTGGTGGTGCTATGTTAACAGTAGAGGAGAGAACGGGGACAGAGAGAAGGGAAAAGGGAAGAGAAGGAGGAAGATGACTGGTGGGGTGGAAAGGATATTTTTGAAAGTTTATGGATATTTGTTAGGTTACATATAGCAAATTGTTATAAGATTTATGGGTTTGGTTTAACACATGTTACATATGGCAAAAACAATACCCTTGCTCGCCTTCTCAGGGCTCAAGCAAGCTCTTGAATCCAAACCATTATTATAATTTCTCGCAAATTGGGAGAAAACTTTAGCCATGGAGTATAATAAAATGGGGCAAATATCACCACCCGAGATAGGACACCAAAGGATATAGATACCAACCAAGGTGATGATTTTTGACTCACTTGCGTATACATACAGCCCCATATTTAGTTATTAGACACCTTTTGAACTCAGAGAGAAGTTTTTTGAGTTCACAGAAAAATCCCCTCTCTTAACAGTGCATTCCCTATTGCAACAACCCACCCTCCACTAAAAAAATTCTCGGAAAATACTCTCAAGAATTCAGTAATCTTGCTGATTCTTGACCATCTCAGCTTTAATCATTCTCATTCTCCCTCCCTCAACCATATTCAAGCTTTGAAAAGGTATAAAACAAGTTCCTTGGGTCAAGCTTGGTCTTGGCCTTTACGGGAGCTTGCTGTGGTCAATCTCAATCTCTTCATACTGAGTGTTGACCTGAAAACGATTTTGAAAAGTCAAAACAAAACGAAGACAGGAACTGCCCTTGGTATATTAAACCGTGCGATGTTTTATAACACCGGCACGGCGTTATGTACTAAAGCGTTCGGGGTTTTGGGTTTAGCATATACCCCTTTCTTATGTTATTCTGCTCAGTTTGCTCATCATTTCTTTCTCTCATATTTTGGCTAATGTTATCTAAAAGGCTGTGCAGGTACATCTTAAAAGCCATTTTTGGGTTCTATTAAGTCTTCCAAGCACTTTAAATGGTTTTTAACAAGGTTTTACATGATAAAATAGGTTCATGAACTATTTTCCAGAAACTCAAAATATATTTTACCGACCCAAGCTTCATTTTATGATGTAAACATAGACTGTCCTGGAATGTGGAGACAGATACACCACACGACTTTTTAGTTACACCATGCGGTGTGCTTGTTTCACCATGTGGTATTTTATATAACATTAGCAGCAGACAGTCTCACTGCTATTTCGTTTATTAATTTTTATATACTGTTCATCCATTTCTCATACTGTACAGTGAGTACCACAGACACGTCAACGTGTTATAACCCCATGTCCATTTCCCGTATTTGTTTTTCAAAAGTTAAGTCTTTCAAACGATATTAAATCCCTCCTTTAAAATGCTTAACAGAGACTGGTTTTATCAGGCGAGCGGAGTATTTTTTCAAAAAAACCTTTCATGTTCGTAACGTGGCTTCCGAATCCAAAATCTCAACGTCTGCGCTAGACTAAAAGTCATTTTCTAAAAAACTCTCGATTTAACTGTTTCAAGAATCTAGGTGGCGACTCTCGAGTTCCGGTCGGGGAGCCCACACAGGTCATCTTGCAGGTAGAATCTTCTTCTTTTTTTTTGAAATGATCCTACCAGCAAGATGATCTGCGTGGGCTCCCCGACCGGAACTCTAGAGTCGTCACCCGGATTTTTGAAATGCTTGATCCGTGAAATCGAGAGTTTATTTAGAAAATAATTTTTGGTCGAGTGAAAACGTTGAAATTTTGGGTTCGAGACCCCTTGGATGACGAGAACATTGACAACGAAGAGGATCTAGATGGCCGGTAATATAATTTAATGTCATAACTTTGTTGACAAGTAGCTAAGCTCACAAGATTATAGTATAGCAGATGATTGCATCTAAAGTATGATAGGTCGAGGAAAAGTCTAGTGGGTGAGGATGAAGAAGGTGAAAGAATTGTTTTACGGCATAAACATAGACTGTCCTGGAAGCTTCATTTTGGTCTGTAAGAATCCGACAATCAATTGCTTGTATTGGTTCTAACTGTTTTCCGTTACTGTGATGATGTTGTTAGTTTAATGGCCTATGCTTATTTGCTTGTTTTTATTAAGTAAATAATATTTGGGGCATAAAGATTATTTCGTAGTTCATATTTAGGGTTTGGGAAAATTAAAGCGATATACCACCAAAGTGGTCTCTGTTGATAGGCACATAAATGCTTACATTAGCGCCCCTAATTAATCTTTGTTAAGTCCCATTTATATTATTATTCGGTACTTAATGCTTAATTTGTGTATTTGTAGGTATTTGGAGGATTTGATAAAAGAATATGCAAAATGGAAATATTAAACAGTATTTGATACTTGGCCGCTGAAATTTAATTGGTGCAAAGTTAATCCCGAATTGAAGGGCACGAGATTTGATTTGATGAGGCCTAAACCTAAGCCAATTCTCGGCAGTGCGCATGACCCACCATATTTGGAGTTAGCCATGGAGCCCACTCAGAACAAAATTAAAATAGGTCGGCTAGGAGGTAAAAAAGGAAATAAATATAGGGCTTTCAGGAGGAGCCATGAAGAGCTCTGACTCACGCACAACTCATTCCCACGCACGAAAAGAAACAGTGAAAAAAAAGGAGGGGCTGCCGAGAGAATGAAGAACGGGGGCAGCCATCAATTTTGTTTTATTTTTTTAAAAAGTTGTTTGTTGATTTTTGTTTAACTTAGATCTTTTGTTTATTTTTCATCTCGCGTAATAGAAGCATGTTTCAAACTAAGGTTTTTTTTGTTTTTCGCTTGATAATGAGTGTGTAGTCGTTTAAATAGGGTCGCGGGGTGATTAAAACGCCGTGACTAGTTCAGACACTTTCTGCTTCTGTTTTTCAAACAATAAAGAAAAGGCAATTTTAAGTTAACAAAGAACATTCGTTAGGCGAATCCGGGCATTGTCGAGGCCCATGTGAATAGAAGAATAAGGGTCCAAAACTCATTCTCAGCTGCGTATTGGTGAACGGCGACCATAAGGATTCGCATCTTTCGGGGTATATTTTTCTCACTAAAATCAAATGTTTTAAGAACACTATATGGAGCAGGTTAATCCGAACTGGTTGCGAGTGCTATGAACCCTACGACCGTAACTCCTCTTTAATTATTTGAAAAGTACAATCAAGTTCTAGGTTTTAATTAATATCCGCATAAAATGACAAGAGGGTGGTTACCTAAGAGCCAGTTTAAATAAGTAACAACACCGAGTTATTAGTCAGCACACATCATTGTCTTTGTGGATTCGATTCCGATCTTAATTACTGGATATTGTGTTACGTCGGTCTCCGCCCTACGCTTGTGGCAACCCATTAATTTAGGACAAGAAAATCGTCAAGCATTTTTGGCGCCATTGCCGAGCCGAGGACGGTAATGTGTGTTAAGAATTCGGGTAGTTATTTTATTTATTTATTTATTATTTATTATTTATTATTTGTATACTTTTTAGTTCTTTGTTTTGAGTCATAATAGATTGAGGTAGGCAATCCTCCATCATAGGAAAGCAATTACCTTTGAAGCCCAAGTACTACCGGAATAACACCAAGCGTCTAGTCCCCATAGATAGAGCGTCGATCCCTGTAGTTGAGGAAGTGTGAACCAGTATTGAGTCTTTTAATATCGACAACCTTTTTGTCGATTTAGTAATCGAAATGCCAATGGCAAAGCAGAAGTCGATGCGTGAGCACATACATCCGGAGAGGACCACTCCTCTTGGACGAATTGTACGTTTTGCCAGCAGAGACAGTGGAGGCACATAATGCTTTCACTGTCAAACCTGGTACCCACAATGTCCTCCCCCTCTTCTACAGGAGGGAGAATGAGGATCCGTATGACCACATCCGCTATTTCGAGCGATTGGTGTGCACCCTTGCCACCACTGCTTAGTGGGAGAATGCTTGCCTTAAACTTTTCCCATCTTTGCTTAAGGATAGTGTGGACAAGTGGTTGCAGATGCAGAAAGCCCAGTCTCTCACGATGTGGGGTGCTGTCCGAGATCTCTTTTATAAGAGATATTTCTCATAAAACAAATCAAAGCACCTGACTCACCAAATACAGTCTTTTAAGTAGAAGAAGGGCGAGTCATTCTTAAGGTGTTGGGAGTGCTTCAAGGACTTGCTGTTGTCCTTACCGCACCTTGGGTTTGCGAGGCACCAACTGGTGTCGTTTTTCTATTTGGGCCTGAATGTTGCGACGGCCCAGCAGATTGAGTACCTCTGTAAGGAAGAGGATTTTCTAGACAAGTCCCCGGATGATGCGTGCGATTCTCTAGAAGAGTTGGCTGAGAAACACCGGAGTTGGGAACCTTCTGACCTCGCTAATAGGGCCTTGGCTGCTCAGAGACCCAGAGGTTTCTGGCGTTTTTCCATCGACAGTGCGAGAGCATAATGTCCAGTCTCATCTGGACAAGATGGCTGAGCAATCAGAGGACTTGAAGCTTAAATAAGTCCAACAAGTGAACAAGGTGAGAGTCAAGGAGGTGTACGCATTGTGTGAGTGTCCAGGGCATCCAGTCACTGCTTGCCCCACATTTCCATAGTTAAGAAAGCTTACCATAGCAATCAAGCTGAGGTAAATGCGATTAACCAACATTAGGACCCGTTCTCAAATACCTATAATTTAGGGTGGGCCTACAACTCACTTTTGGATTGGAGGGATCAAAAAGTCCTGGTGCAACCTTAAGCACCACCTCAGCAACAAATTTAGCAGTTCTGGCCTCCTCAAGGCCAAATGACCCAATTTTGTTACCCAACTCAGAATCAACAGGGGTTTAGTCCTTCATCTTTTGGAGCACCCCCAAGCACAAACCATCCCCCGCGGGATAAGCAGACTAATGAGATGATGAAGGCTCTCATGTAGTCTCAGTTAAGCTTCACTGAGTAAACCAAACAAGCAATTGGTGATATTAGGACCTAGTTGACCCCATTAACGGTGGCAGTTGGACAAGTTCAGCAGGAGAAGGGAAGGTTTCCTTCTCAATAACCTCAAGTCAATACCGCCGGTACTCATTTTGTGGGCGATTCTTCTAGCCCGAGTAATTTGAATCTCAGTCTGAAAAATGCTAAGGCGATTACCACTCTCAGAAGTGGGAAGGTGATCGATAAGGATATTCCTCCAAAGCAAAAGCAAAAACCCACTACTACAATAATAGATATGTGTCACACTAAGAAAATTCACAAAGATCACGGTTTTCAGTGAAAGTGTGATAAAAAGTGGTGCTTAAAATTTTTTATCTCAGTTTAAGTCCAAAACTGAGATAAAAAGTGTGTTTTAGTGCGAAATAAAAGACCTCGCTCTTATAGCGAGATAAAAGAAAAACAATCTCACCCTTGCGGCGTGATAAAAGATTTTAGGGCGGAAAAAAATGAGATAAAGATCTCGCTCTTGTGGTAATATAAAAGAGAAAAGACCTCACCCTTGTGGCATGATAAAAAAGGAGAAAAGACATCACCCTTGTGGCGTGATAAAAGATTTTAGGGCGGAAAAGAATGAGATAAAAAATCTCGCTCTTGTGGCGAGATAAAAGAGAAAGGACCTCACCCTTGTAGTGTGATAAAAAATGGTGCTTAAATTTATTTATTTTTATCTCAGTTTAACTTTCTTTGTTCTTCCTCAGCATTTCTAGTGCTTCCGTTGCTTTCGTCGTCACCATAACTGCATGCATTTCAAATGCATAAAATTGTAAGTACCACAAACCCATATTGCAATTTGCAAACCAAAAGGGAGTACTGATACATCAAATTTCTGCTGAGTTTCTCTACCCATTAATTAATGTCATCCAATTAAAATTTGTATATGGAACATATTCTGAAAAAAATTTACTCCATCAGAACCAATTCAATTTTATGTGGACGGGCTGGTACTCATTTAGGCAGATTTTGAAAAGTTATGTGAGAAAAACGATGTTGTTTAAAAACTTTGAAAAGTTCTTTTTTTTTTCTTTTTTACAAAAGGTAAGAAGATAAGCCATAATTATACTCATCTCAAAAAATCTTTACATTTCATCTTCATCTTCACACCCAAAAAGATCGAGAAAGAGAGAGAGAGAGAAGGCAAATCTCACAACTGGGTTCCAAATTGTTTATTCGATGACGGGCGGACTGTTCCACTAGTGCCCGATTTTCACGTGGGTGAGCCGTGATTTTTATGGTTTATTGTAGTAGTGAAATTTAGTTATTTCGGATGTCTTCCAAGTATACGTTTGACACATTAGGTAAAATAACAATTTTATTATTATAGCTTAGCCTTATCTAAAAAAGATTAAAATCCAATTGAGAAAATTCAATATAAACACAAAATCCATGTGAAATGCTTAGTTTATAAAAAAAAATCTTAAGTTTGTCTATAATGTTACAATCTGTAGGTTGTGATAATTTTCATAAAAAGTAATACAAAGCACACACTACAACAAAAAACACTATTGTCTACTAAATTTACTAGCTAAAACTAAAATTTTCACCCCAAGAAAATCTTTTGGTGGCCCACAACTAATTTTGATTGGCAAAATATTTGTTGTCATATTTTTAAATTTTTTTAAACAATGTTTATATATGTATTTTTATATATTTTAATATCATGTTAATTTCATTTCAAAAAATTCAGCAAATTTTAAGGGAAAAATAAAAAAGAAGTTTTCTCACGTTAGAAAATAAGTATAAATATTTTTGTTTTCCTAATGTAATAGAATTCTTGACTAGCTTAGTAGTAAGGGCTTGAGAAATCAACTAAGGGTGCATGGGTTCGAAACTTGGCAATCACAAAAAAAGATGGTCTAGTAGATACAAAGAAAAGATCACGCGCAATGGTTTTCCATCTCAGTTTATGGTGTGATCATTTTGAACTTTCAATCACGGTTATAGACCGTGATCTAAAGTAACATACAATCACACCCAAAAAAGAGAAACGATCACGCCCAAGAGAAACAATCATGGCTTCTAACCGTGATAAAAGAGAAACGATCACACCTTTTGGCCGTGATTGTTTCTCTCTTTCAATCATGGTTTATAACTGTGATAAAAGAAAGTGACTTACAATCACACCCAGATCCATCACGGTAGCAGGAGCATGATGGAAAACTTATAATCACAGCCAATAGCTGTGATTTTTATGGTTTATTGTGTAGACACCCCAATCTGGGCTTCCAGATTAGTTTACTTACGGTTTTTGATTCCCCGATAATGAAATGGATCAAGAATAACCCGGGAATGATATCGTGTTTGAGCTTTGAGTGTTTGCAAAACCCTTGAACCTAACCTAGCCTAAGCCGCTTCAAAAACCAAAAACCCAGCTGGTCCGCGCCAGCGCGCATCCATCCCGCACCCGGGCGCACCATCGCGCGAGGGTTTCACTCCATCGCGCGACAATGCGCCGAGGCGCACCATCGCGGCCCAGACTCACTCCGTCGCGCGACGGTCCAACCTATCACCAATCTTTCCTGAGATGGACAGTTGGCCACCAATGCAACCTCAGCCAGGCCTCGTGGACTGCCTGAACTCCTCTGTTTCCAACCAGATTCACCCCCTCTCCCTATAAGTATCCCCATTTGTTTCTCTTTCAAGGGGTTAACAAAACTCAAAGGTTTTAAAAGGGTTCCATGTTTTTTTGAAAGGTTACAAAGTCCCTACTAAGAACATAGCTTGTTCTTCCCACTTTCTCACACTCAACAATCCTCAAACACCTCAAATCCTATTTTCAACATCAAAGCTCAAACACCATTCAAACTCAAAAGCCGAAGGTATAGCTTACCTTTGCTCCGCTCTTTGTTCTGATCCCTGAGGGGGGTTGGCAGGGCCAAGGCTGGTAATCAATACCAGTCTTGGTCCTAAAGCTGGCGAGGTTTCAAAAACTGTCATGGTAGGAACCAACGCGCGATGGTCCCACTCTCTCGCGCGACACTCCGGTGCTGCGTGAGATGGACCGCGTGGGGATTGGTGTCCTACTGTTTTGCATTCATGTGTATATAGATCACTCTGCAAGCATGATAATAATCAGTTTACTGCTTTCCTTTGTATAAACTGCTAGTCTTAGTTCAATATGAGTTTCTGCTGTTTTAGAGTCCCTCTGGGAACATTCTGGATCTATCCCAGTAACCCAAAAATGTGTAAACCAAGCACTGGTCTGGTCCGCGCCAGGGCGCAATCATCCCGCGCCAGGGCGCACCATCGCGCGACGGACTCACTCCATCGCGCGACAGTGCGCCAGGGCGCATCCTCGCGCGCCAGACTAGCTCCGTCGCGCGACAGTTTGCCTCTGACCAGTGAGTGGCCTTGCACGGGTAGCTCGGCCTTAGGCCATTATTTTGTCCCCACACTGTTTATGGGGTGTATTATTAATTTGTAGGGCTTTTCAGCTTTTAAACTGTATATTATGCTGCCTATAAACTGCGTGGTTTGTCCTGGGTGTGCACTGGTCCTTCCAGAGCCCAGAAGGTTTGAGAATAAGAGCTGTGGGTTTTAAGCTCACTGGCGCGCGCTTGTCTTGGAATTATGCGCGCAAGAGTGAACAACATGCAGTGACTTGTTCAGTGCATGCTGGTTTCTTCCTGCGCACGTCACTCCAAAACAGGGGCCTCCCAGTTTGTTTAAACTCCCACAACAGTCTGTTCTCATCCTATACTAACTGCTCATCTATGCTATCATTCACATCCTGCAAACGTATTACAGATTTAATCCCCATTAAACTGTTTCCCCGCCTTAATTGGCTAAAAAGTGATTAATCAAACAGAATCGCAAACAAACATCTTTCGCAAATGCCTAAGTAGAGACCGATCTCCGGATTGGGCGAGAGGGGTGCCATAAAACCCTTCCCCTCTCGTAACCTGGCTCCCGAACCCAGATATGGTTATGACGGACTGGTTCCTTAACTTTTTCAAATCAAACAGCGCGGCAAGTGCTTCGAAATACGGTTCCTTGGGTGTCGGACCTTCAAACCCGAGTGGCGACTCTGTATTTTCGCGAGCGCTTGTCGTCCAGCTAAAAGCGCTCCCGCGAACCGGCAGCATCTCTCCTTTCTCAAAAAAGGGTGGGGAACGGAATCCCTTCCCCGAAGGAGAGAAAGATCGGGCAAATCGCATTGCCCACATATTGTAGTAGTGACCGGTTCCACCCCCTGAGCTAGTGGTTGCACCAATAGTTTCTCCAGACTTGGGGAATGTTCCTGAGGAAAAGAAAGAGTCAGAGTCTCCTGAAGTGGCAGTGCCTGCACCTGTAGCCCTCACGACTCCATCGCCGCCCGTTGCTCCATATCCTCGTTGTTTGGTGGCGAAACCTAAGGCCAATGTGAACTTTCAGATTCTTGAGTTATTCAAGAAAGTTTAGTTTCCTATCTTGTTGATGGAAGCCATTGATGTATTTCTGTGCACTTCAAAACGGAGGACTAAAAATCAAGACAAAGTATTTCTGATGGAGCAGGTGAGTTCCATCCTCCAAGCCGATATACCAACCACGTGCAAAGACCCTGGTTGTCCCACCATCCCTATAGCTATCGCAAGCTAGAAATTCGATAAGGCATTACTGGATTTAGGAGCAAGTGTCAACCTGCTCCCATATTCGATATACTTGAAGCTTGACCTCAGTGATTGAGAGCCACACCAGTCACGCTACAATTAGCTGATCGGAGTGTGAAAGTTTCGAAGGGGGTGGTGGAAGATGTTTTAATTCAGGTGAGCGAGTTCCTTTTTCTAGTCAACTTCATTGTCTTGGACACATGCCCCATTCCGGAGGTCTTCGAGAAGACTCCTATTATCCTTGGTCGTCCTTTCTTAGCCACCTCCAGTGTCGTCATGAACTACAAAACTGGAAAAGTCCAAATGTCGTTTGGGGACTTGAAAATGGAGGTGAATGTGTTTAAAGTGGATAGCCGAGTCGAGGATGATAAGGAAGTGTATGAGGTGAATTTGATCGACACGCTGGCAAGAGCATGTCGATAGTATTTTGTATAAAGATCCTCTACAGATAGCCTTAATTGCCGAGAAGGTGTCATTCTTAGATTCTTCAGAGGTAGGGAGTTTGATGGAGATGCTTGCAATAAAGGATGTGTATGGTAAGGCCTTATGATTGTTCTGAAGAATAGAGTCCGTCTCTCTGAGAATCAAATAACTCAAGTTCAAATAGTTGTGCCTCTCTAGACTGTGCAGAATTAGACAGTGAAGAGGGGACACGACATCATAGTGTCCTTTCTGCGGGGCCACATTGTGTGCAATAAATAGATGTAGGGGACGCAGATGCTATTTCAATTCATTTTTAGACACACCTCCACCAGGAACACAATCATCAGTAATGGTTTGCTAGAAAGCAGACACATCATCTATTGCATTTATCAATTCTTCATCATTAGCCACATACTGATACCTCTCAACTACTAGGCATTTTAGAAACCTACTCATGGTGCTCACATCTAGCACAAAATCAACTTCTTTAACTCGTGAGACTAGAGTATATTCATCGGCATTCCGATCAACATCCAGGTTGCAATAAAAATACCAAATAAGTTTCGGATAGACGATATTCGACACTGTCATTATCTCAGTCCAACCCGTAATAACATCATTAATATAACTGTGACATCCCACTTTTTTTGTTTAAAAAAAAATAGTATTTTGACGCGAATAATTAAATCTTTCATTTTTCTTTTCCAAACATCTTTCTAATAAAAAAAAAAAGTCAGCCGTTATTTACTTCATGTATTTTGAAAATTTATCTAAACTCGAATAGCTTATATTGAAATTCTAAGTTGGATTATAATTAGGTATTTTTCCCCGATGAGTGATTATTGAATGAGGAAGAGAAATTTCGTGCTGAACGTGTAATTAAACTAGCAAGGTTATGTTTGTACGTGGTCAGTTATATAAGGAAGGCACGTGGTAGGGTTTGTTTTTTTATTCATAGTCATCACGTTAGAGAGAGAGAGAGAGTCAGCGGTGGAGTTCGGGGCAGTGGATTGTCGAGAAGTCCCTACGTAATAATCTTCCCCTTGTTTTTTTTCTCTTCTTTGTATTGGATATATATATTTCATTAGCTATATAATACTTCTAGTTTGGGTTTTGATTCGTTACAGTGGGGTACCAAGGTTGGCATGTGGCAAGGCAAATTGATGGTCATAGTTGTAGCGTTAGTTATTAAATTACTACTGGTATAGGTTTAAGCGCTAGAATGGAAGTAGGTATAGTTCTGGTCTTAATTTGTTTAAAGGATGTGTAAATAATTGTGGTGATGGTGTATATACTCTTTTGATTCAGATTAGCGGATATTGTTGCGCTTCGCATTTGGTTGCACTATTTCAGACCTAAGGTGAGTGGTTAAGCATGTGATCCCTTTTTTGGAATCCTCTTGAACCAATCTATTCTTGACAATTTGTTATTTGTTGTGATCCGACGATAATTAATCTTACTCATTGCTCTCATAATCATTGACAATTGACGTACCCTTTGGCATACAAGGTTAATTGAGAATATTTGTGATTGATCGATTGCTCTTACTTTTACTGTCGTCGATTCGCTGACTCCATAATATTATTAATTGTGACTCTACAACGGCATGGGGAATAATCCTGGTGCAGGTGCATTCGGCTCGCCGTTGTTCTATTTGTGTTTGGGATCATGTATTTTGTTTATATTTGTGAAAGTCCAAGGGAAAGACCCGTGAAATATCATGGTAACTTTGGCCACTAGGGAAAAGACTTGTGAAATACCCTGTGACCCAACTCCGGATCGGCTTAGGGAAAAAGTCCCAGGCGCCATCCTGTGGTGACTCTAAGTACGGTGTTAAATCCAACGGGCTAAGCCCTGAGAAAATATTTGGTATTTGGTAATTTGAAATTGGTAATTATGGTTCCCACTCTGGTTTATACTTCCGTTATCGTTGTTCGTCGTTCAAATATTATTGGACTCATTGTTTGGTATAATTATTGTGGTGATTCGATTATTGTTGTTGTTATTCGTTAATCTGTTATTCATCTTGTGGATACTATTCGTTGAGCTATTGATATCTTTGTTCAATATTTGGTTTGTTGATAGTATTCGTTGAACCATCGACCTCCATCGTTAATTTGAAACCACTTCTTTGGAACCCTCAATTATCGTTCATTTATGCGTATGCCACTTTGTATTATTACCCTTAGCATGCTTAATTACTACTTACTAAGCTCGTCAACTGACGGATTTATTCCACATTTTTTTAGGTTAGTTCATGGAGCATTGTAGTGGACTCTGTGGCATTGTTGGGACCTTGTGTTTTGACCACTAGGGCGTTTGCATTTTTATTTCTTTTATTGTGTCAAACTGCTTTCGCACTTTTATTTTTTAGCTTCCACACTTTTATTAATTAGCAGTTCATTGTGCCATTTGCTTAAGAAAAATATTGGTTTGGAGTCGCGCATTTTATTGTAATAAAATATCTAGTTTTTCTTTAATTTGTTTCAAGTTGCTAAAAATATTTTTAATTAGGCTTCGTGTCCCATGATTGCTTCATGGTACACGGCCGGTAATGCTCCCGGATTTGGGGTGTGACAATAACGGTGATAACAAGATGAGATTGATACTTGTCGACCCGAAACTATAGGACGAGATTTGATATCGGCCCAGTTTCCTTCATTAACCCGGTTGGTGAAGAGTTGCGCGTTGAAGTCAGGTTAAGGTTCACTCGGTCCTACCCCGGAACGCAACCGTTTACTCCTTCCTACCATTTTTCAATAACCCAGGGTTTTTGAAAGGTTTGAAGATGGTTTGAGGGGTGTGGAACGGAGAGGCATGAAATAGGTGGTAGCTATGTGTGGAGATGATGATTTTGTGAACGTTTTGTGGGATGGATTGAAAGTTTGGTGAACATTGAAGTGATTTTGAGATTTTGGGAGGGTTTCGCAGCTTGCTGCGTTTCTGTCGAGGTGGGGTTTTAAAAAACAAACTTGAACAGATCTGAACTTAGAACGACCAAAAAATACATTGACTGGTCAACCGGTCGGTCAACCATGCGGTCATCCGATGGGAAATCCACTTGGTCATCCGGCTTACAAATGCAGTTTAAGTCCAGAAAATGTTTAAGAGGTGCAACATTAAGGATCAGAAAACAGTTTTTATGCATACCAAACACAGAAAAATGAAACATATGATAAAATGTTTGGAGTGTGATTTTTTCATTAAGATCATTTGTACTCTCCATCAAATACGATGTCTACGAGTTCAATTAACTTAAAACTCGAATCCCCAAAAAGAATTTTTAAACTTTAAAAACTTTTTTGATACCAAAAACGAATCTCTTTCATAAATGATACATACCAAGTTCTCGACAAATAAAACAAAATTGTTCCTCACCAAGGGGTTTTGTGAAAATGTCCATCAATTGCTTGTCGGCACTAATAAAGTTAAGGTCAATATCCGCTTTTTGAACATGATCTCTTATAAAATGATGTCTAATCTCAATATGTTTTGTTCGAGAATGTTGAATAGGATTCTTGGTTAAGCTTATTGCACTAGTATTGTCACATTTAATAGGAATACGATCATAATGCAAATTGAAATCCTCCATTTATTGTTTGATCCATAATATTTGGGCACAACTTCCGGCTGCTACATATTCCACCTCGGCGGTAGATAGAGCGACGGAATTTTGTTTCTTGCTATGCCAAGACACTAGAGAGTGTCCTAGAAATTGACAGCAATGACAAGTCTCACTTATACTTTTACGATCAACTTTAAAACCTCCAAAATCCGCATCCGAATAATCTACTAAATCAAATGCAACTCCACATGGATAAAACAATCCTAAATCATATGTGACAACAAGATATTTGAAAATTCGTTTAATGGCAACTAAATGTGATTCCTTAGGACAAGATTGAAAATGTGCGCACATTAAATATTATATCCAGCCTACTTGCCATTAGATAGAGTAATGAGCCGATCATACCTCGATACATCTTTTCATTAACGAGTTTACCATTCTCATCGCTGTCAAGCTTCATTGATGTGCTCATTGGTGTGCTCATAGGCTTTGATCCTTCCATGCCAAATTGAGTTCCTTCGCATATTTTGGCTTGGTTGACTAGGATCCCTTCGGTAGTTTGCTTGATTTGAAGTCCGAAGAAGAAGTTTAACTCCTCCATCATACTCATATTTCAAATTCACCTTGCATACACTTAACAAACTCTTTGCACATGCTTTCATTAGTAGCACCGAAAATGATATCGTCAACATATATTTGTACGATAAGCAAGTCCTTACCCTTGTTTTTTATAAAAAGAGTAGTATCAATCTTTCCTCTTGAAAAACCATTTTTTAACAAGAAAGAAGTCAATCTATCATACAATGCTCGGGGTGCTTGTTTCAATCCATATAATATTTTTGAAAGTTTATAAACATGATCGAGAAAAGCATGATTTTCAAAACCAGGAGGTTGTTTAACATAAACTTCCTCATTTATAAAACCATTTAGAACGGCACTCTTCACATCCATTTGATAAAGCTTGAAATTCATAAAAGATGCAAAAGCAAGTATTATGCGAATGGCTTCTAATCTAGCTACGGGTGCAAATGTTTCTTCATAATCAATACCTTCTTCTTGATTATTACCTTGAGCAACAAGTTTAGCTTTGTTTCTAACAATATTACCGAATTCACCTACCTTGTTACGAAAAGCCCATTTAGTGCCAATAATGGAATGATCAATAGGTCTAGGCATTAAAGTCCAAACTTCATTTCTTTCAACTTGATTCAATTCTTCTTGCGTAGCCATAATCCAATTTTCATCATGTTCGGCTTCTACAAAAGATTTTGGTTCAATTTGTGAAACAAATGCAAGATTACCACAAATATTTCTAAAGGATGAGCAAGTAGCTATATCTTTTGAAGGATCGTCTAGTATCAACTCCTTTGGATGGTTTTGAACGTATCTCCACTCTTTCGGAAGATCTCCATTGTCTCCATTGACATCTTGTGGTTGATTTATGACTTCTTTTACTTTGGTTTGAGAGCTCTCTTCTTGAGTAGCCTCAACTTCTCTCTTTGATCGTCAAGTCATCAATCTCCTTTGTAGCTATAACGTCATCTTCGTTATCATTGATAATCGTTGGACTACAAGTTTTAGATTTATCAAAAGAGACATGGATGGACTCTTTCACAAGGTTAGTACGTTTATTATACCCCCGGTAAGCTTTGCTAGAAGTTGAATAACAATGAAAATATCTTCATCCGGTTTTGAGTCAAATTTTTCCAAATCATTTTTTCCATTGTTTAGCACAAAGCATTTGCATCCAAAAGCATGAAAATAACTAATGTTGGGTTTTCTACCATTTCATAGCTCATAAGGCATTTTCCTGAGGATTGGCCTAATCAAAACTCTATTAAAACATAGCATGAAGTATTTATGGCTCCGCCCAAAAATATTTTGGTAAAGAGTTTTCACAAGGCATAGTTGTAGCCATTTCTTCCAAAGTACGATTTTTTCTTTCAACTACTGCTTGACGATTTCCTAGTCCTAAATTAATGGGTTGCCCCAAGCGTAGGGCGGAGACCGACGTAGCATAATATCCGGTAAGTCCGGAGTCGAATCCATAAAGACGGTGATGTGTGTTAACTAAAAACTCGGGTTGTTATTGATTAAACTGGCTCTTAGGTAGCTACCCCTTGTAGTTTGATGCTGAGATTAATTAAAATCTAGAAATTGATTGTACTTTTCAAATAATTAAAAGAGGTACGATCGTAGGGTTCATAGCACTTGTAACTAGTCCAGATTAACCTGTTCTGTTTGGAGTTCTTAAAAACGTTTAATTTTAAATTGAAAAAGATACTCAGCAAGATGCGCGACCCTATGGTCGCCGTATACCCATGCGCAGCGAAGAATGAGTTTTGGACCCCCATTCCCCGTTCACATCGGCTCTGACGATGCCCGGATTCGTCTGCGGGAAGTATGTTCCAATCTAAAATCATTTTTTTTATTGTTTGATAAAAGGAGCAATGTCCGACTTAGCCACGGTGTGCTAATCACCCCGCGACCCTACCTATATGACTACTCACACATTATTAAACGAGAAGCAAAAGAAACCCTAACTTGTATCATGCTTGGAATGAAAATTAAACAAAAGAGTAAAACTAAAATAAGATCCACAAGCAACTTTAATTAAGAACAAAATATAATATGAATTACTGAAAGATGAGTAATTGAACGAAACTCCAAAAACTTGAAGGGGGAAATAACTCTGAATGAAAGAACAGAAATATGAAGTTGCCAAGTAAAAATGGAACCTTTAATCATGCAAGTATAAACTCCATTGAAATAATAGTAAAAGATTAAACCCCGAAGCCGCCGTCTTTTCCTCTGTTTTGCGTTTCTCTCGGTTCCAGCCGTGACGGCAGCCCGTTCCTTTATGCGTCAGAAAAAGAGAGACTTTAAAACAAAACCCTTGCTGCCTTTTATAATAATATAGAACCAAGAGCTCCATGTGGGAATTTGGTAGCACCAAATCTTTTTCCTTTCCATTGTAAAATCAGTGGGCCCTCTTTAATTGTAATTGCCGAAGACAAATCTTTGTCACAATTATGGGTCGGTCCACAGGTTGCCAAATTACAATTCCCATTCTTTACTGATTAGCCATGAATTTGAAGCATATTGTCATTCTTCGCGTTTTAGCTCCAAATATTATTCAACAGCTCCGTGGGTCCTGAAACAAGGGAAATAGATATCAAACTCCAAATTACAAAATAAATGGACATAACAAGAGTAAATTAGGGTGCGTATCAACTACCCCATTTTGTTGAGGAGTGCAAGGAACCGAAAAATTGTGGCCTATACCATGTTCATCACAAAACTTTTCATATAAAGAATTTTCGAGTTCTCTTCCCTGATTCATGCGAATATTTGAAATGACAAAACCTTTCTCATTTTGGACTCTACTACAAAGTTTTGTAAAATTAGGAATATCCTCATTCTTATGCGCTAGAAATATAATCCATGTGAATCTAGAGAAATCATCTACTATAACAAGACAATAATATGTGCTGTAAAGACTTGAAGTACGAGTGGGTCCAAATAAATCTGTGTAATAATTGCAATAGCCTTGTAGTAGAAACAACATTTTTAGATTTAAAAGAAACCTTAGTTTGTTTGCCTTGTTGACATGCATCACAAAGTTTGTCCTTTTCAATTTTGATTTTAGGAAGTCTTTTGACTAAATCTTTTCTTGAAAGCTTTGCAATAGCATCCATACTAGCATGTCCAAGGCGTCTATACCAAAGCCAACTACTATCACTTATAGCGGAAAAACATTTTACTTCAATGTTACTCAAATTATTTAATTTGAACACATACACATTGTCAAGTCTTTGTCCAATGAAAAGTATCTTGTTGCTATTGATATTTTCAACTCAAAGACGACACAATTTCCTCTATCACATAATTGACTTATGCTCAGAAGATTGTGCTTCAAACCATCAACAAGTAAAACATCTTCAATAGTAGGAAACCCACCAATATTACCTCTGCGATGACTTTACCTTTGCCATTGTCGCCAAAAGTGACATTTCCTCCATCTTTTGGTGTAAGTGATTTGAATGCCTTCCTACCTCCAGTCATATGTCTAGAACATCCACTATCAAGAAACCATATGCCTTCTTTCCATGTACTTTTAAAGCACACCTACGATAAAAGTATCAAGTCTTGACATTTGGTACCCACATCGTTTTGGGTTCTTGAAGGTTAGTATTGACATGGTTCTTAGGAACCCAAGCCTTCCTACCATTTGAAAAGATTTTCATAAGACAATTCGGAGAAATGTGACCAATCTTTCTACAAAAATGTCAAGTGGGCTTAGGATGACTAGTCGGAGGAAGATCATTGTCAAAAAGATTTTTGTGCTGAGTGGGATTAAACCCATTTCCGGCTTTGTGAAAAAAAACAATTTGTTTTCCAAGAAGAATATCTAATCTGTCCTCACCTTTGGTAAGTTTAGCAAGAGAGTTTGTCAAATCATCAACTTGCTTGACTTGAGATTCATCTTAAGGAATATTTTTCAAAACTTCCTTTTCATTTTCCAAAGTGACTTTCAAAGATTCATTTTCTTCTTCCTAGGTATCTCTTTCTTCAATTAAAACATTTATTTCTTTTGAAAGTTTTTGGCCATTTTCTTAAGAGATTTGTTTTTTGAAACAACCTTTTCAAAATCAACTTTCAATCCTTTATAGGCAATAAGCAATTCATCAAAAGAATAGGATGAGTCGAGATCTACCTCATTTTCTTCGGTGGCCATGAAACACAAGTTAGCGACCTCTTGTTTCTCATCCTCCTCATCAGAGCTACTATCGTCACTATTGTCCCATGCAGCCATCATAGCTTTCCTTTTGTCCTTCTTTGAATATTTCTTGGCATACGGACATTCGCTTTTGATGTGGCCGGGCTTCTTGCACTCATAGCAAATGATTGGATCATTTTTGCTACTTTCTTCTTTGCCTCCATCCTTTCTTGGAAACCCTCTACCTTTGCGAGATGCTCTATTTTTTAGGAGTTTCTTGAGCGTCTTTGTGTTGAGAGCCATTTTCTCGTCCTCGCTTTCATCACTTGAGTCATCTTTGATTTTGGACTTGTGTGAGGTGCTTTTGAGAGCAAGGTTTTTGACTTTCTCTTCTTTTTCATCTTTGAGATTGATATGGATTTCTTCAGTCATGAGAGATCCCATGAGTTGATCCATTGTATATTTTGAGAAGTCCTTGGATTGAAGGATGATTGACTTTGTAGTATCCCACTTTGATGGCATGGAGCGGAGTACCTTCCTTGTCATCTCGGATAGACTATAAGTCTTGCAATGTAACACCCCGTCCCACATCGGAAGTCTACATGGATGATCTTGGGCATATAACAAACCTTGTGGGCTACTACTAGTACCTTGTGCTTAAGCTTTTGGGCCATGTGGTGTGGCTTGTGGATCAAACTCAAGGTATTGGGCCAGTGGTCTGATTGGGGCGTTACAGGTATATGGTTCAAGTCCTAGGGGCTGTCTTTTCCCTGTAACGCCCCAAGCAGACCACTGGCCTAATACCTTAATTTTGATCCACAGGCCACACCACATGGCCCAAAAGCTTAAGCACAAGGTACTAGTAGTAGCCCACAAGATTTGTTATATGTCCAAGATCATCCATGTAGACTTCCGATGTGGGACGGGGTGTTACAATCTCCCCAACTTTATAGCCTCGCGCCCTCGCGAGGGATTGAGCACTATAATCACCAATACAAATCAAACCAACAACCAAATCAAACCAAACTCTAAGGCCCACATGGTCATGTACATGAATGGCTTTGATACCACCTGTAACGCCCCAAGCAGACCACTGGCCCAATACCTTGAGTTTGATCCACAAGCCACACCACATGGCCCAAAAGTTTAAGCACAAGGTACTAGTAGTAGCCCACAAGTTTTGTTATATGCCCAAGATCGTCCATGTAGACTTCCGATGTGGGACGGGGTGTTACATGCAAAGTGCTTCAAACCGTTAGTAATACTAGCAAATCTAGCAAACATTTGAGAAATAGACTCTTCCAGTTTCATTTTAAAAAGTTCATAACTATGCACGAGAATATCAATTTATCCCATATTTCCTTAGCGATTTCACATGCGGACACACAATCATATTCATTTGGAGTAATAATGCAAAAAAGAAGATTGATAGCCCTAAAGTTCTTTTCTATATTACTCTTATCTACGTTGGTCCATTCATCTTCTAGCTTAGGAATAGTTTCTTTTCCGGATTTCTTCGTAGGAATGATTGGACCATTTGCAACAATTTTCCATAAATCATAATCAGTGGATTGGATAAAGATTTGCATGCGATTTTTCCAATAACCATAGTTTGAACCCGTGAACAAGGGAGGCCTATTTGAGGATTGACCCTCGATGCATGATATGCTACTAGTGGTTGCCATGGATTTTAACTCTTAGACGGTCAAATCTATAATCAAGAGCCGAGGGTCTAATACCAATTGTTACCCAAAAAGACAATTTAAAAATTATTCTCTAACAATATATTCAAGATAATACGAGCAAGTAAAAGAGAGAGTTAGGGAGATAGAACCCGATTATAGTGGTTCGGCTCAGATTTGTCCACTATCCGGCCTAGTCCACTTCTCCTCAAGCAACTACTTGAAGGTTCCACTAATCTTTAAAAAGATTACAAGTAGTACGTCTTACGGGTGCTTACAACAACCTTATCCCCTAGTTTTCCCGAGGAGCTAGTGCAACCGCAAGAGTTTTCTCCGAAAGCTCTCAAAAACAATAACACCCAAATTCAATCCGAATTTGGTCTTCTAAGCTTTCAAGTGTTTGACTCAACCACTCACTTAGGATTTACAAGTTTGTGGAAAAAGTATGAAAGATTATCGCTCATGACTTGTACACAATTTCTCTCAAGAAGAATATGAAAAAGAGGAAGAACAAAGAGATTTATAGGCTTTGATCTTTGGATAATTTGCTCTTGGAATGATATGGATTGATTGTGCTTGTCTTAATTAGTCCTCATCAATGTATTCTTCATTCCTTATATAGCGATCCATCCACCTACTAGCCATTAATAAAATATTGGTGCCGTTGGAGGGCTAATTTAGGAAAATATAGCCGTTAAGATTTTACTGATCTGCAGAAATTTGCAGAAATATACTACCGGTCGTTTGATCGGTCGACTAGAAGGTCGTCCACTCTCTCAACCAGTCTGCCATCCAATGAAGTCCGGTTGACAACCTCTTCTGTTTAGACAGCCGACCTGTCAGCCGAATCATCAACCTGTAGCTCAGAAATTCATCTGAATAATCCCGTTAAAGCATGTATTGAGTTTACTAAGTCTTTGTAGAAATTAAACTTTGAATTCAAGAAACATAAAGCAATTTTACAAGGTTGAGAAAATTAGTCCGAAAATGACTTGGCGATAAATATAAAAACATCATCAAAATAATTAATCTGATTTTCTGACAATCATCAAAATAAATATATAATTGTAATACATATAATTTTCCAACAAATTAATATGCATACATTTTCCCAACAGAATGAATTGAGCAACTTGAACCATTGTCAGAGTTTTGTAAGCTTCTGCTTACACCCACTTGGTGAAGTAATCTATCGCCACAAAGATGAACTTGTGGCCATTAGAAGTGGACGGTCTAACCATGCCGATGACATCGATGCCCCAAACAGAGAAGGGCCAAGGCAAAGTCATGCCATACAAATTTGTAGACGCCTCCCAAATGGGGCATCGCCATACAAATATCCTCTAATGCTTGTTTCCTTTCCAACTTGTTGAAATCATGGATATTCTCATGGCTAGGAATTTCTCCACATGATGACAACCTATACTAAAGAGTCGCCACTTAGTTTATTAAAACTAAGACACAAGACAGATATTCCCGGTACGAAGCCAAAAGTACAATCAGAGAAAGGTGTTAGGCAACCATCTTTGCCCGGCTGAGAGATCGGCCCATAGTTATTCAACATACAATTATTGCTTCCTTTATTTAATTAAACTGGTTTTAGCCTTTAAACAGTTAATGTGGTGAGCCAGGGCAATAAGTAAAACATGCATCACAAAAATAGCAAGAAACGACAAGCTGTCCCAACGAATGGATTCCATGGCTGGCGAATGGATTTCACAGCCGTGGGATCCTGCTGGATTGATACACCAGCCGCTGGGACATTGATGTTCTTCCTCTTGCCAAAATACAAAGAGTTAATTAGAAAACTATGATTAAAGCATAGAAACAGAAAATAAATTGAACCATAGGCCCCTAGGCCTTACCACCTTTGATCCCTCAGAGATTGATTCCTCGGATTGCGATTGATTGTGGATAATAGTGGTTGATTGTGGTGGTTAACTTCACAAAACCCTAGAACAAAGTAGGTTCTTTGGGGGTTTTCACTCTTGGATGCAGCTACTCGCAAGGATTTAGGGCTTTTGTAGAGGATTGATAGAAGATGATCCCTATAGAATTTGGGGCCGGATGATAGAGTGGAGAGATGTGTATTTTAGAGCTCTAGAGGACCCCTATTTATAAGGTTTCTAATGGCCGATCAAATGGACAAGATTAACCCAATTGATATGGAAGTTTAGGGCTTTAAGACCTCTATGGTAAGTGTATTCGTAGCCCCGAAGTAATGGTTTGTAGCCGCTAGGGTTCGGTCGAATGAATCAAAAAGCTGTTGAACATTCCAGAATCTAGAAAACAACAATCTGCTGGCTGCCAAATGGATGTCCCGACCAAGAAAAGGATTTTCCAACAAAAGACCAAACTTTGCGGGCTTGCTCCGGACACTCCTGAACTTGGTTTTGTGTGTTCTTTAGACCGTTGGAAAGCTTGTTAAGTCTATTTTCTAACCTAAGTGGTTTGGATCAAAAATATTTAGTACATAAAAAGATATGGCGATTTTACCCTTAGTGGGTCAAAAAATGGATCGTTTTGGTAAAATCCTTGTATCTCCCTCGTTTCAAATTGGATAAAGGCTTGTTATATGTAACGCCCTCGGTTTTAAACATAAATAAATAAATATTTTCAACAAAAGATCCTCAAATAAGATAAATAATACCCAAAAGAGTTTCCACCTGTTTAATTTACAAATAAGTCCCCAAGTCAAAGGAAATACACAAAATTGGCACACCAGCCGCAAAATAGACTTAAGTACGAATTCAAATAAATTGTTAAGTTACAAACAGTTTGGTCGAAGGGGAATTCTTCAATGAATAGTTATACACCCATCTTTATCAAAACAAAGTTAATTACAAAGATGACTAAGTAACTAAATATAGTTAGCTTCCAAAAAGTCTTTCGCTTCCAAAAAGTCTTTCACTTCCAAGCACATGATGCAAGTAAGTTACTGTCCAGCATTTGAACCTGAAAAGAAATATTTGGTTGAGCTACACTAGCCAAGTAGGAAAATCTCTATGAAATCTATTTGTAATGAGATGACAAACATGGACACAGTGAATCAAGCTAAATGGCAAGTCCTCGTTGCAAGAAGTGAACTAGCGACAACTCTAAATCATTGGAACACAAGGAACATTACACACAAAGATAAATCTAACTTCGATACATACTAACACCATTTACTAGTGTAGATGCATTCTCACACACATACACACACCTCCCACTGAATTTTCACCCCTTGCGATTTTGTGTTTCCACCCCTTACGTCACAATAAACTTCTCATTCAACTCACAACAACAACCATATTATCATCACTATCAATACCGACTCATTCTACAAATACTACATTATCTAATACGTCACAAGTAACTCATGGATTTCAAGTATCAAAGCAAAAATACATCATTCATTAGAATATGTAACCTTCAAACCCAAATGTATTCCACTCAAACCATATATAGAAATCAAACATTAATATCACATGAAACCACCACATAACATTTAGAGAAAGAGAGAGATCCCTACCAATGTGGGTTTTGAGCAAAACCCTAAGAGAATCAAGTGGGTCAAGCCCAAATCTTCCAAAACGAGCTCCTCTTAAGCTTTGGTACAAGATCTAGAGAGAATATAACCCAAAAACAAGATAAACAAGCATGGATCAACAAGTGATTGAGAGGAGAGAGAGAAAAACGAGATTGAGTGTTAAGGATTGAGAGTAAGAACACAAAACTTACCCTTCGTTCACCAAATGTGAGATTCAAGATAGTTTGAGGTAGAAAACACTTGGATCTTGATGATTTGAGGTAGAAATCAAGGGATTTGAGTGAGATTGGTGTGGGGTAGGTGAGAAGGGTTGTTTCTAGATCTATTTCGCGAGTTTAGGGTGTGAAAAATGGCGCGGGGGGGGGGGGGGGGGGGGGGGGGGGGGGGGGGGGGGTGTATTTATAGTGGGCCGAAAAGCGAGTTGAAATTTCAGAAAATCGACAGTGGGTACCGGTACTGGAAATCTCCCAGAATTGGTACTGGAACCCCAAAAAGCCAAAATAACACAACTTTGGACAACGGGTACGGGTACTGGGAAAAATGCAGTACTAGTATTGGCTGAAGAAAAATTAGGAATTTTACTAACGGACACCAAATGGAACCCCACTTGCTACCAACACCTCCAAACATCAATACAATATCAAAATACAATTTTTCACCTATTAAAATGATTAAAGAAAATAGAATAATTCACGAATCTCTACATTATATATTAATAAAGAGGGTTTTGAAAGTACTATAAGAAGGTGAACTCCAAACATATAAATACGGAAGTTTGATTTATAAAAAATGGGCTGAAGGTAGACTTATTTGAAGATCGACGGTGCTACTAAAGCTAAAACACGTATCAACACATCTCTCTTCACTCTAAGTGTCGTTTGGCACTCATATCACTCGTTCCAAAGTATTCTTTCATCCCTTAAGAGTTCCACAAATTCCAATATAAGGTTTCATGAAGTCAACCACAACAACCAAATATCCTATTCATCATTGGGATAGTCCCCAAGGTGGGACTTGAAATAATCGTTAGGCTAAATTGGGTATCTACAAAATCAAACCGAGGAAGGTGCATGAGATTGGAATGGATTTGACACTTATGACACCGATGCATGTAGTCGATGCATTGCGACTCCATGGTAGACCAGTGGTAGCCTTGCCTTAGGACTTTCCTAGCTAGCATGACACCACTCATGTGAGGACCGTGGACTCCTTCGTGAATCTCCTCCATTATCCTTGTCAACTTAGCACCGTTGACACATAGCTTGTGCATTCCACAGTGAGACCTTCGATACGGCCTCCCTCCACAGATGATGTATTGGGCGGCTAACCTTTGCAGAGCAATTCAATCCTTCTTAGTGGCCTCAATTGGAAACTCTCCATGCTCCACAAAGTTCCATATGTCATGGTACCAGGGTAGGCCATCATTGATGGTGTTGACGTACTCGTATGCAGGCAAGTCCCTCTGTTCAATTATGATTGGCCGTAGCTTGACGCCTATTGGAAGCTTGATCATTGAAGCTAAAGTTGCCAAGGCATCGGCGTACTAATTCTTCAAACGTGGAATATGGGTGAAGGTCACCTTGTTGAATCGAGGAATCAATTATTCCAAATCTTGGTGATATGGCTTCAGCTTTTCGTCACGGACTTTCCAGTCCCCATTGGCTTGAGAGACTACTAGATTGGAATCCCTAATGAGCTCAAGCTTTTTGACACCAAGTGCGATAGCAGCCTCCATGATAACAATACAAGTGCTTAGCAGATTCCTAGACCTCAGACTCCTAGATTCCTAGACCCCAAGCGTAGGGCAGAGACCAACGTAGCACAATATTTAGTAAGTCCAGAGTCGAATCCATAGAGACGGTGATGTATGTTACTATTAAAAACGGGCTATTAGGAAGCCACCTCTTGTCGATTGATTGAAACTAAAACCTAGAAATTGATTGTACTTTTCAAATAACTAGATTGAACTTATTTTTGGTAAGAGCCGTAAACAATGTATTTAATTGCTCCAATCATTTTTTTGGGACCCAAAATGGGCTAGAAAGAGTTTTTACGCACTAATACATTATATATATGGAAAATTCTAAAATCAACCCAATGGGTTGACAATAATAAAAGTGTGGATGTGTATTAAAGGGTGTATAAAGTACACAGGAATACGTGTTTTTCTTGTCTTCTAGTGTATTTATTGTCAGCCCAGTGGGCTGATAATAGCAAGACCTTATATATATATATATATATATATATATATATATATATATATATGTACACACACACACACATCAGTTGGGTTCAGGTCAGGGAGACCTAACCATAGCTTCTGTCCGCACCTTGTTTGTGAGCCGTTGGATTATATCCAACGGCTCTCCTTTTAAAACCACATTCGCAGATCTAAACCGGGTTATAATATACTCGGTCACCTCTATCTGAGTCAGAACCCTTCCTTTCCTTATCCCCGTTCATTCTATGCAAACAGAGAGAGAGAGAGAGAGAGAGAGAGAGAGCCAGGTAATTGAAGAACGACGAGAACAGATCCGCGAAGAAGAACGACGAACAAGGTCTCTCTCTCTCTCTCTCTCTCTCTCTCAAGTCTCTCACAATTTTCGACCCAAAAAAACCCTTTTTTTCAGACCCAAAAAAATCCCTTTTTTTGAACAGAAAGTTAGTGTTTGAGACCCGATTGCTCTCTCTCTCTCTCTCTCTCTCTCTCTCTCTCTCTCTCTCTCTCTCTCTCTCGCTCTCTCTCATTTGGGGTTATTCAGGTTCGAATCTAACTAAACAATTTATGGGTTTTTTTTGCTTTGAACAGTTTCGGGTTTTTTTTCTTCGATTTCTGGCTCTATTTCTCTCTCTTCTCTAGATCTCTTGTTCACCACTGATTTTGATTGGGCAAAACCCTAATCGAAACTCTCCAGGCTGGTTCTTGAAGAACTCTATGATTGTAAACTATTTTATTCGAATTTGGGCATGCTTGACTGATGAAGCTTATTATTTTTTGTTAAACTAATTTATTCGTATTTGAAAATGTGTTCAGCAGTGTGACTTTTTGTTAAACTAAGATTGAAGGAAGTTGGGTTTGAATACTGTATGAAAGACGCTCAAGTCCTGAAGAATTTCAACTCACATTTTAACTGACCCACCAAAGGTTAGCAACCTTGGAATTGCTTTACTTGAGTTGTGTAAAGTGTGAGCAGAGTCATCATGCTCCTCTGAGTATTCCTTATTTCTCAGGAATCAGTTTTTTCATTTTGCTCAGGAATCAGTTGGTTGGAATCGCAGCCTGTGACAACAAGAACAGAATCATCCCGAGGCATGTTCTGTTGGCAAAAAAGACTAATGAAGAGCTTGGAAAGCTTAGATCTTAGCGTACCCGATTTCTATTTTAGTTACATCTTTTTCCCTTTGTACGTAATTTAGAGATTAGAGCCTTGGTTTGGTGGTTGAGTAGGCTGGTTTGTGTAATGTCTTTGAGTTTGGTATTTCAGTGTTTGATCAATGAATAAATGAAACCCTTCTTTCTATTTGTTGTTGTTTCGCTTTGGATGGTGGTTGTGAAGTCAAAAGCTTGCAAATGAGCTTAACCCCTATAGTAAATGAAAGTGCCGAAAGCAAGAACCCAAGCATCTTTTGTGATGCCATATTGAGAATGGGAGCCATCAAGCTGCTTCTATCAATAAAAATGGACGCCAATTTTGGCTTCAGCCTGTGCATGCCTACTACTTTAGATCCTCAATTGTAGATAAAGCAATCCAATAGACTTCAAAAGCTTCTTTTGCTCTAATCTTTCAAATTACCGGCTAGATTTGTGACAAGTATATCATTAGGGATATTAGCGTCAAGTTACTTTGGTTATAGTTCCGGGCATTGAAGCCAACCAACCAAGCAAAACGACTATGAGAACTGGTATTATTTTTTGACCAAGAAAAAGATTCATGCATAATTTTCTGGAATCCAAAATAGGTTTATAGTCAGTAAATCAATTTCAACTGCTTCCAACAAAGCCACCAGAGATCGATTTGCTAATAAAGATAACCAATAAATGCATACCCTCTGTAGGAAAGCAAGAAAATGTTACACTCCAATCTTTGTAACATCATCTTGACCAATTCAAGATGATGTGCAATATCTGGAGGAACCAGTAAAGGCCACCAAAAGAAAACAGGGCCCAAGAGAAGTCCAATGAGGACCA
>WJXA01000316.1:62500-107224 GCA_014282245.1 Rhododendron simsii
AAATACAAGTACTCTTCCCCTTCAAAAATCTTGTCCAAATTTATACTAGATTCCCTCTTCTTCCAACAAACACAAGTCATTTCCAAATAAATTAAAAATCACACCAAATGTATCTAAATTACAGTTCGTCTATCTTCCAAGTCCTTACAACCTCTAACTAATTTAAGTCTCTCTAATGCTTGGCCATTTTCTCCATCTCCATCTCCGCACATCGCCATCTTCTCACGAGTCGTTTTCCCATCCTGGAACACGAATAGGTCATAATACGAAAAAGCTACAAAAACAAAAAATCAGCCCCTTTTTTTTTCGAAACACTTACATTCATCATCATAGTCACTATATGCTTATAACTAATGGAAGAAATGAAGGCAAACACAAGGATAAAGATCTATTTTGCATATAGATATCTATTTTTGTCCCATACAGATTTACCACTTATGGCATGGTGAAAATTTTAAAAAGAATGTAATCTAATGCCATATACTGAGAGAGCCAGAAATAAAAGAAAAGAAACATTTAAGAAATTGAAGGACTGAAAATTGAGGTCTTTGGATTTCTTTGAACACCCCTGTTGTTCCTTTCTTGCCATATGTAATACACCATATATGGTAGCCCAAGTTTAATCTTTTCAACAATGTCCTACACATATGCATATTAATCTTTTCAACAATGTCCTACACATATGCATCAAATTCTTTTGTAGTTTTTTTTGTACATAACTTCAAAGCAACAAGCTGAGCAAAACCAAGTTCTCATACAAAAGTCACACTGCTAAACACACTTTCAAATATGAATAAATTAGTTTAACAAAAAATAATTAGCTTCATCAGTCAAGCATGCCCAAATTCGAATAAAATAGTTTACAATCATAGACTTCTTCGAGAACAAGCCTGGAGAGTTTCGATTAGAATTTTGCCTAAATCGAAATCAGTGGTGAACAAGAGATCGAGAGAAGAGAGAGAAATGGAGCCAAAAATCGAAGAAAAAAAAAACCCAAAACTGTTCAAAGCAAAAAAACCCCTAAATTGTTCAGTTAGATTCGAACCTGAATAACCCCAAATTCAAGAGAGAGAGAGAGAGAGCAATCGCGTCTCAAACGCCAACTTTCGGTTTAAAAAAAGGGTTTTTTTTTCCTCTGAAAAAAAGGGTTTTTTTGGGTCGGAAATCGTGAGAGACTTTCAAGCAAGAGAGAGAGAGAGAGAGAGCTTGTTCATCATTCTTCTTCGCGGATCTGATCTCGTCGTTCTTCAATCGCCTGGCTCTCTCTCTCTCTCTCTCTCTCTCTCTCTCTCTCTCTCTCTCTCTGTTTGCGTAGAATGCGCGGGGATAAGGAAAGGAAGGGTTCTGACCCAGATAGAGGAGACCCAGTATATTATAACCCAATTTAGATCCGCGAATTTGGTTTTAAAAGGAGAGCCGTCGGATGTAATTCAACAGCTTACAAACAAGGTGCGGACAGAAGCTATGGTCAGGTCTTCCTGACCTAAACCCAACTGATATATATATATATATATATATACACACATACATACATACATACATACACAGCAATAGCACCTCTGCATTTTTAATATTAAAATACTCAAAACACCAACAATATGTTTCAATAGTAACATGTGTTTTGTGAAAGTCTTACTTGAAGCCTATAGACCACTCTGTGATTCTCGCGCTCTCTCTCTCTCTCTCTCTCTCTCTCTCTCTCTCTCTCTCTATATATATATATATATATATATATATATATATATCAGTCCGTCTCCCGTAAGGATCACCTCATTTTAATAAAATGCGGACCTCCCATTTCTCGATCGAATTTTGATGATCCGAGCCGCTCAATGTGTTCAGAACGTGATTTTAAGGGTACTCGCGAGCAAGTAGCAAAAAAAAGAGACCGAAAAGGGCTTCATCCAAGCAGTTTTTATTTATTTTTTATCGAACGATTCAAATAAAAACTGCTCGGATGTAGCTCTTCCCGATCTGTTTTTTTGCTGATTTCTCGCGGGTGCCCTTAAAATCACGTTCTGAACACGTTGAAAGGCTCGAATCATCGAAATTTGATCAGAAAATGGAAGAAATAAGGAGGTCTGCATTTTAACTAAAATGAGGACCCCCTAATTTGAGACTGACTATATATACACACACACACACACATCTACCTAATAAAACACAAGGATATGGGGATCATACAAACACAATTTGAAAGAAGGGTTGAGATTCATTTGATCCAATGGCTGATGTGTTACGGCCTAGAAATTTTATTTTATCTTATTAATTATTTTGGCCATTTATTAATTGGGAGTTTTATGGTGTGGGTCCTAATTAGCAATTTTCTTTTCCGCGCAATATAGTTACTATGTGCATTATTATTAGTTCGAGGGTACGGTGCAAGTATAATTACTCCCTCCGTCCCAAAATGATTGTCCGATCCGCAAAACGGAGTGTTAAAAATAATGCAATTTTTTCATGAAAAAATTTAAAAATTTTTCACAAATTAAAAATACTCATTGATATCTAGTAAATTGTTAAAAAACTTTTGATTTTTTCTTGCAAAAATTGTATTATTTTTAACACTCCATTTTGCGGACCGGACAATCATTTTGGGACGGAGGGAGTATTAATTTCATTAGTTAGTCTATATCAGTTAGATTTATACGTTAATTAACTAATTAATTATAATTTAGGAAAGAACGTGGGTTATAGGAGACTAGGGTTTTATATTAGATTATATCGTGAGAGAGAGAGAGAGAGAGAGAGAGAGAGAGAGAGAGGGAGAGCGCGCAGATAGTTGAAAGGATTTTGTCTGGTTGGAGATAGCCTCAAGTAAGTGATTCTTCTTCTCTTCATCATATCTATTTATCTTTCCCTTCTTTTTAATTTTCTCAGGCTAGGGCTATAACTGTGAACGTGGGTGTGGAGTAAAAGGTTGATTTGGGTTTTTTGGTGGTTTGTGCGGTGTGTGTGTGTGTGTGGTGAAGCATGAAGGTGATCAATGATATGTATGTATATGGGGTTGTGGCGGCTATATAGTGCTAATTAAATCTAAGAGTTGTACAAGGGTTTGTTGTAGTGTAATTGGAGTAATTTTGGGATTAAGGAACAGGAGAGTTTGGCACATGGTAGAATGCCATGGGTTGTGGAAATGGAAGTTGAGACTTGGAATTACAATGATGGGTTTTTGTAATTGAAGTTACGTTGACTTAGTCCTAGGTTAGAAGAGTATTTTTCTTAGGGAGTTACATGTTACTGATAAGCACCCAAGATTGTCCAATCGTGGTGTCTTAAGTCCTTTAGTTAGTAGCGTTTTTATGTTATATTTGTCATCTCTATTCAATGTTGCGCGTGAGGTGGTTTGTTTAGTATTTCAGGTAAAAACATTGTTAAAACGACGTTTTATGATGGCAAGCCAATCCCCAAGTGAGTGCGAGTATCCACGCCCCGTGGAACTTGTGCCAAGGCGACCCAAGAGGGAAGGCGTGTGATGTCGGGTGAGCTGAGAGGCTGTCGGTTGCCAAGCCAAGGCCACAGCCCGAGATGCAGGGGATAAGCAGGCGGTATCGATACGGGTAAAATGGCCGTATCGATACAACATTGAAACAGAGCGTTTGGGAATTAGTCCGTAGAGCACTGGTATCGATACAGGTTTTCTGCCGTATCGATACATGTGGTTTCGTGTTGATAATTCTCTGCTTTTTGGACTTTCCATTTATGGAATACTTGCCACTTTTGGCAAGTTTTAGGATATTTGTTATGAGAGAGAGGATGGATTGTATAAATATCACTCACTCTCTCTCTCTCTCTCTCTCTCTCTCTCTCTCTCTCTCTCTCATTGATTACCTAGATACAAACTACTTTAAGTCTTTTAATTTCCCAATTCCTCCATAGCTTTTCAAGCTTTTCTTCTTGTAATTTCTCAAGAACGCGTTAAGGTATTCTCGTTCTGATAATTTCTCAAGTATTAAAGTTGTTTGTAATCCTTGGATTGTTATATAAATCAAGTTTATTTTCAGTTTTATCAGTTAAATATGTTTTCCAATTTTACCAAGCTTTCTAGTCTTTTTGTTATGTGGGAGTAGTCAATTAGGCTCGGCTATGGGGTGACTAACACCAGTGACTTATGTTCATCTTGCTTTTCTCAACTCAAAACTTGGGGTTTAGTATGGAAAATAAGTAGGGTTTGCCTTTATATAACAAAACTTGTCGATGTTAACCTCCGGTGATCATATGCTCGCTCATATGGTTCCGCGAGCTATGTCTCGCCTTGTGTTTGCCAAAAGAATCAAACGAATTCACTTGTTTTCCATACTTCATGTCAAGTCTCTTTATGGTTTCATAGCTAAATCTTCCGGTTGATAGCCTAAGCCACGCGATTCAACCGTGCTTTTGTTGAGATTGGTCAGACGGCCTAAGTCACGGGCGTTAATAATTTCAAAGTCTTGCTGCTTGTTTAATTAAGTCAAAACTCAATTTCTAGTCTCTTCATAAGTGTTTAACACTTTCCAAAGCAAAACCGATAGTTGGCCGTCTTGAACGCCGCAACCCTTACAAACTACAATCCTAGCAAGCTATAGAGATTTTCTCTGTGGGAACGATACCGGACTTCTGGATATAATGCTGACAACGACCTAGCCCTACACTCGGGGGATTCAACCTATTTCAGAAGGTTAGGTTGGAACGAAGCATATTTTGGCGCCGTTGCCGGGGATCTTCTTAATATAGCTTATTGGTAGGTTCGACAAACCATTGTAAGTACTCCATTTAATTTTCCTTTGTGCATTGCATACTTAACCTAGTGGATACCTCTAACTGAGACGCCCATTCGACTTGAGGTGTAACGAAGCTAGTTTTAGTATCCATTGCCTTTTCTTTTCTTTTCTTCCCATGTATCAATATATTGAGGCGGCGGCATAGCCCCTCAGAATTGTCTTGAGAGAGAGGTGGCGGCATAGCCCCTCTAGTCTGCTTTCCCACTGCAGGGCGGTTACTTGGTTCTAAATTGCTCGAAACAAGGTTTATGCTTGTTGTGTATCGAGGGCCTCAGGTGTATCGTAGTCCTCGTTCAAACCATTTGCACCGGTCTAGTTCTCCTCCTGGCATAAGAATCAGCACACTACGAGCATATTCTCCCCCAGGCAGTTATTCTCGGCCGTATTCTCCATTAAGAAAATCAATGGCAGATGAGGAAGCTCCCCCGGTTAGGACTCTCAAGGATTATTTGAATCCGGAAAGGGTTACTCAATGGTCGCCCATAGTGTTCCCACGCCCCACCACTGCTGCAAACACATTCGTGTTCAAATCTGACTATCACCATTGCATCCCATTCTTCCATGGTATGGAGCGCGAGGATCCATATCAACATATCCGGGAATTTGAGGAAACCCTTCAATCTTTTGTAACTGTGGATGCGCATCTCAACCAAGCACACCTGAGGCTTTTCCCGTTCACTTTGAAGGACAAGGCAAAGACATGGTTTCACTCTTTGAAGCCTCAGTCGTTGACCACATGGGAGGAAGTTCAATATATTTTCCACAAGAAGTTCTTTCCGGCTAGCCAGACGAAGCTTTTGATGGACCAAATCTAGACCTTTAAACAGCGTGAGGGAGAAGCTTTCCACCAATATTGGGAGCGTTACAAGGACTTGCTTTCGGCGGTCCTTCACCACAACTTTGCCCTGTACTGATCCATTATTTCCACTTAGGATGCTCGCAACAAAGCAAGCAATTGCTTGACACCATGTGTACCGGGGGGTTCATGAATAAGTCTCCTGATGATGGTTGGGAATACTTGGATGAAGTGGCCAAGAAATCTTTGACTTGGAGTTATGAGGATGTCGAGGACAGAGCTATGGCTAACCAAGGTCCCAGAGGTTCCAGGAAGTTCTCCATTAATGAGCATCAAGCCATGGAAACTCGAATGGAACAATTGGCGCAAAAGTTAGACAAATTGGAGTTGAAAGGGGTGAAGGACATTAAAACAGTGAGAGCCGTGAAGGAACTTTGCATCATATGTGAAACGACGGATCATTCAACCGACAACTGCCCATCTATTCCCACTTTCAAGTAGCACTATAGCAACCTCAATCTTCCGATTGAAGAAGTTAGTGCGGTGAACCAACAGTTTGAATCTTTCCCCCAAAACTTCAACCAAGGTCAAAGGCAACATCCGGGATTCCGTTGGAACAATCAGATTGAAGGAGGACCCTCTCAAGCTCCTCCCAGTACTCAAATGCAACCATGGCGGCCTGTTAAAAGCCAAGGGCAGCCTCGTTTTCCACAAGGACCGCCAGGTTTTGTACCGTCCGGCCCGTTTCAAGGATTTAACCAATTCCAACCTCCGCAAAGGCGATCTTTGGAGGATACTCTCCAATCCTTCATGCAAGCTCAATCGAACTACAACGAGAATAACACCCAGATGATGGGGGAGTTGAAGAATCAAATGGGAAAGATAACCACCTCTACAGGACTTCTTCAACAAGAAAGGGGAAAGTTTCCTACACAGCCTCAGGCCAATCCTCAAGCTTAACTTCTCATTGGTAGTTCTTCAGCACCTCCGCCTGAGCACACTCAAGCAATCATCACTTTAAGGAGTGGCAAGGCAGTTGACAATTTAGTTGTCAATCCACTGACTACACCTATTCTTGTGCCATCATCAACGTCAACAAGTTCTACTTCAACGGAGGAATGTATTGAGCAAGCTCCGAAGGAAAACGGGGAATCTCCCGAGCAAGGTTCAAAGGAAGCCGAGACTACTCCAAGCCAGCAAGTATGCCCCATTCCAGCACCCTATCCTTCCCGATTGAAAAAGCCGGTCCCTCCATCTAAGGATGCCGATATACTTGACGTGTTCAAAAGGGTCAACGTTAATATCCCTTTGATGGATGCCATCAAGCAAATTCCTTCCTATGCTAAGTTCTTGAAAGATCTATGCACCCAAAAGCGTAAGCCTAATGTGCACAAGAAGGTGCTTCTTACAGAGCAGGTTAGCCAAATTTTCCAAACAGATATTGCACCTAAGTACAAAGACCCTGGATGTCCTACAATTGCAATTACTATTGGGGGAAAAAGAGTGGAGCAAGCTCTCTTGGATTTGGGGGAGATGTATTGGTCCAAGTTGATCAATTTGTGTATCCTGTCGACTTTGTTGTCTTGGATACTTGTCCGTCATCTTCCTCCCCGTTGTCTACTCCCGTAATCCTTGGTCGGCCGTTCTTAGCAACCTCGGATGCAGTTATCAATTGCCGGAATGGATTATTGAACATGTCTTTTGGTAACATGAAGATGGAGGTCAATATGTTCAGTGTCGGAGTTCAAATGGGTGATGACGATGATTGTCAAAACGTCAACCTTTTAGATACGCTGGTTCAAGAACATGTGGATGAATTCTTGTACAAGGACTCTTTGGAGGTAGCTCTTACCTCTGAAGAGGCCGCCTTTCTTGAATCTGAAGAGATGGAATCTCTCTTTTCCTTGCTGAATGGAGAAGATGGTGATGAGGGGGTGTGTGGTGCTACACCGTGGCTACCCAAGTTTGAGGAGTTGCCTCCTCTTGAGCGGAAAATGCTCCCATCTAGTGTTGAGCCGCCTACTCTTGAGTTGAAAGTACTACCGGACACTTTGAAGTATGCATTCCTTGGTGAGAACAACACATTTCCGGTGGTTATTTCTTATTCCCTTGGGCATCTTCAAGAAGAGAAATTGCTGAAAATTTTGCGGAGGCGTAAAAAGGCGATTGGATGGACTATTGCGGATATTAAAGGCATATCTCCCTCTCTATGCTCCCACCATATTTACCTGGAAGACGATGTCAAACCATCGCGCCAACCTCAACGTCGGCTTAATCCAATCATTAAAGATGTTGTTCGGGCGGAAATTCTCAAATTGCTTGACGTTGGGATTATCTATCCCATCGCTGATTCGAAGTGGGTGAGCCCAATCCAAGTTGTTCCAAAGATGGCAGGGGTGACTGTGGTGCAAAATGACAAGGGCGAGCTTGTGCCGACCCGTGTTACAACCGGGTGGCGAGTGTGCATTGACTATCGCAAGCTGAATGCAAGCACACACAAGGATCATTTTCTTTTTCCCTTCATCGATCAAATTTTGGAGAGAATCGCTGGTCATGCCTTTTATTGTTTTCTTGATGGTTACTCGGGCTACAACCAAATAGAAGTGGCGTTGGCCGATCAAGAAAAGACCACGTTCACATGCCCATTCGGGACCTTTGCTTATAGACGCATGCCATTCGGTTTGTGTAATGCTCCCGGCACCTTTTCAAGATGTATGATGGGCATTTTTAGCATCATGGTCGAGAAGATTTTAGAAGTCTTCATGGACGACTTCTCTGTGTTTGGCAACTCATTCGAGTCATGTCTTGACAACTTAGAGCAGGCCTTAATAAGATGCAAGGAGAAGAATTTAGTTCTAAATTGGGAGAAGTGTCATTTTATGGTCACCCAAGGGATTATGCTCGGGCATATCGTATCGGCTAAGGGTATCGAGGTAAACAAAGCCAAGATTGACCTCATCTCCAACCTCCCTACCCCGAAGTGTGTCAAAGACATCCGATCTTTTCTTGGTCATGCCGGTTTCTATCAGCATTTTATCAAGGATTTCGTGTGATCTCAAGGCTGCTCTGCCACCTCTTATCCAAGGATGTTCCCTTTGAATGGACTGCCGCATGTGAGCTAGCGTTCATTAGGCTTAAAGCTAGTCTTACTACGCCCCCCATTGTTCAAACGCCCAATTGGAATCTTCCATTCGAGTTGATGTGCGATGCCAGCGATTATGCTGTTGGGGCCGTTCTTGGCCAAAGGAAGGATAAGCACCCGTGGGTAATTTACTATGCCAGCAAGACATTGAATGATGCTCAAATGAATTACTCCACTACGGAGAAGGAGCTTCTTGCCATAGTGTTCGCCTTGGACAAATTCCGATCGTATCTCGTGGGTGCTTCGATCACGGTTTACACCGACCACTCAGCACTGAAATACTTGTTCACTAAGCAGGATGCCAAGGCCCGCTTGATCTGGTGGATCTTACTTTTGCAAGAATTTGATATAACTATCAAGGATAAGAAGGGAGTTGAAAATGTGGTGGCTGACCACTTGTCGCGCTTGGATTTTGAGGACCGTACTTCACATATACCCATTGGGGATACTTTCCCTGATGAGCAGCTTTTTGATGTATCAATAGCCCCGTGGTTTGCTGACATCATCAACTATTTGGTTACGGGTTTGATTCCAACTCATTGGTCTTCCCACGAGCGCCGGCGGTTCCTTTCAGAAGTGAAATACTTTACTTATGATGATCCGTACTTGTTCAAGTACTGTCCTGACCAGATCATTCGCCGTTGTGTGCCCGATGCTGACCAACGAGGGATTTTACAATTTTGCCACTCCGAAGCGTGTGGCGGGCACTTCTCTGCAAAGAAGACCACCGCCAAGATACAACAATGTGGTTTTTATTGGCCGACCTTAAACAAAGATGCTTATGGCTTTTGCAAAGCGTGTGACCGCTACCAACAGTTGGGAAGAGTGACCCGGCGGGATGAAATGCCTCAAGCGAAATTTCTTGTTGTTGAAGTTTTTGACTGTTGGGGTATCGACTTCATGGGGCCATTTCCAATCTCTTTTGGTAATTTATACATCCTCTTGGCAGTCGATTATGTGTCACGATGGGTTGAGGCCATTGCCACACGCACCAATGACCACAAGGTAGTGCTCGAGTTTCTTAAGGAGCATATCTTGTCACGGTTTGGAGTTCCTCGTGCCATTATTAGCGACCAAGGTTCTCATTTTTGCAACCGGCCATTCGCCGCCTTGATGAAGAAATATAGCATAACACACAAGTTCTCCCTCGCATATCATCCTCAAACCAATGGTCAAGCCGAGCTTGCAAATCGTGAGGTAAAACGTATACTTGAGAAAACGGTAAATCCCAATAGGAAGGATTGGTCTTTGAGGTTGACCGATGCACTTTGGGCGTATCGTACCGCATACAAGACGGTTTTGGGCGCTTCGCCCTATCGGCTTGTATATGGTAAGGCATGCCACCTTCCGGTGGAATTAGAGCATAAGGCGTATTGGGCAATTAAGCAATTGAACTATCGTTTGCCCGACGCCGGAGTTCACTGTAAACTCCAATTGAATGAGCTTGAAGAAATTCGTCGAGATGCATATGATAATACTAACATTTACAAGTCTAAGGTTAAGGATTTCCATGATAAGCACATTCAAAGGAAAAAATTTGAAGTTGGTCAAAAAGTTCTTCTTTATAACTCAAAACTTCATCTTTTTCCGGGCAAGTTGCATTCCCGTTGGATAGGCCCTTATGTCGTGCATACGGTTTTCTCTCACGGGGCCATTGAAGTTGTTAATCCTATAAATGGAAATGTTTTTAAGGTCAATGGACAACGGCTTAAGCCATTTTTGGAAAATTTCCCGAAAGAGGAAAGCGAAGAAGAATTGGTCGCTCCGGTGTATCCGGTTGACCCTGTTGTTTGAATTTGTTGTTTTCATCTATTTTTGCACGGGGAGCGAAAGCGTAACCACTAAACTTAACTGTTTGTCGGACCCGGCACCCAGGTAGGGGGTACCCACCATTGACTTGGGTTTGTAGCTCCGCGCGCCGCTACTAAAACAAGGATCGTGTGCCCAGCTCCGGTTAGTAAGGGCAATGTTTCGTGCTTGTACATATTTGTGTGTTTCTTTCGTGTTGGGTTCTTCACATTATAAGATTTCACCAATGCATCATTGTATCGGACTTTAATTAGTCTTTCTTTGTAGTATTTTGCCGTTAATGATCCATGCTCACCAGATATGTCCCTATCGGGGGCCAGCTTCGGTCTTTGGGTGAGATTTGATATTCCCGTGCTTTGGCGCTAGGCTCTGTCTTGTCTCACTTTGTTTCGATCACAGGGAACGCTGGGCTTAATTGCTTGGCGAGGTCAAGCGGTGAATTTTACTTCGGGCATGATGCAACAAACATGATGGTCTAGTATAGCCACCCGTGTTCTATCTCCTCGATGGGACACGGGAAGAAAAGTATGACTCGTAAGATTGCGTGAAAATCGGGCGGTGTTCTTTAATTTTACCTTGTACATATATGTTGTTGGCGCCTGGATAACACGAGCCGGGCGATTGTAATGTCATTTGTCTCTTAGTAGGTAGTTCAGGCTTAAGTCTTTTACGGGGTGTGCACGCTACCACACCAGCCTTGGTGGATTGGATCTACCGTCGGAATGATTGCGGCATTCAGGAGCCCTAAGCATGGGTGCAATTACGTGCCGCGGTTGTTAGTCCAACAAAGCTTCGATCATGATCTTGTGTGACTAGCTCTGGTTTCGTCGAAAGAGCCGAAGGAGTTGACCTTGGAAGCAGTTCGAATGACGAAAGGCGCCAGTGACGCAAAAGCCTCCAACTTGGTCAAGGTATAAGGGGGTTGACATTCCCCTGATTGGTACATTTTTTGTTCCCTTTTCTCCTTACTTCTGTTTTCTTTGGTATGAGGGCATAGCTTATTTTAAGTTGGGGGGAGGGGTATATTTATGCTATAAATTTATTTTCCGTATATAAGTTTTTGGGTAAATTGGGTAAATTTTTTCATTTTAGTCTTGCAATCCTTCCGTTATTACAAAGTTAGTGGATTAAAATAGCTTGGCACATGCTCATTAAGTGTTATTATTTGGCAAGAGTTCATTTTTCGCAAATTTTGTACTTTGCAACTTGCATGAATGGACTAGGGTGGAATTCGTGACTATTGAGTATGTTTTGATCAAGTTTTTATCCATATCCCATTTTTTCATTCCTCTCACATTCATATGTCCGGTAAATATTCCCATGTTCATGCCTGGGTATGTGTGTTGTCTAATTTGAATCAACTTGGAATTTACAGCGCATTTTAGGAAGTGATACACGGCATTTGTTCTTTGATTAAACCACATATGTGTCTCTTTGTCCTTAAAAATAAAGCCAGGTCCGTGTTGTACCACTTATCCATAGGAAACCTGATGTTAGGGGGGTTGGTTTGTCGAGTTGGTTTTGTGCATCAAAGAGGTGAATTTTCGGGTTCTTGAGGTTCCGAGTATCATGTTGGGTGTGTTTGAGGTTAACGGTGGCAGTGGAAGTGGGAAGATGGAATGGCCAAGAGGAATGTGAAAAATGAACGTCATGTGGATGTAGCAAGTTTCGGGGCACAACACCGGGCAATCCGGCGCATTGTTGAGCAAGGTTTAACCTACTTTCTTGGTGAGTGTCAGGGTTTTAATAAGAGTTTAGTAGTTGCTTTCTATAAGAAAATGGTTGTGCCTGCTGCTGCTGATTTTCAGCACCCCGATGCTCAAATTACGTCCAAAATCGGGCGTTTAGTGGTTGTGATTGACCGTGAAACAATAGCGAAGGCTTTGGATTATACCCGCCCGGCTGCTCATGAAATTAATTACCCTAGGGATAATTTCGTTACATTCGATGAAATCCGTCAAGCCATGTATGAGGGTGAAGTTAACATAGCTGATGTGCATGTGCCTGGTAGGTTACGAGAGGGTTACAAGTTGATTAACCAATTCATGCATCATAATTTGAATCCTCGGGGTGCTGAAAATAAGCCGTCGTTCAATGATAGGGTCCTGTTATATGCTTTTATGCAATCAGGGATGAAAACTGATTGGGCTTCGTATATTTTCGAGCAAATATTTGAGTTTAAGGTGAGTGCCCCGACGAACACGAGAATGCCTTTCCCTTGCTTGATCACAAAAATTTGTCAAGCCCAAGGTGCTACATTGGAGAAATACATGGAAAATAGCAGGCTTGAGCCCGGAATGATAAATAGTACAGTGTTGACAAAGAGTATGTCGCAGACTAGGGTTCTGAGGGTTGCTCCGGCCAGGGACTACTTGACCAGGATGCCGCCAAGAGAGGCAATGAAGTCAGTTTGGTCTAAGAAGGTGTTTTGCCAAGGGGTGGCCATCATTGAGTGTTTGAGGAAGGAAAAGAAAGAGAGGCGAGAAATGGCTCGGAAGCAGAACCGTATGGAGCATCGTTTGGAGTGGTTGACTCGCCGTGCTGAGGGGACCACGAGCGAGCCTTACACCCCACCACCTATTGAGCCAGCCGAGGATTCTGATGACTTCGCCGGAGATGAGCCGATATCGGGGGATAATGCGTAGTAGTTGGTGGTAGTCGGTGGAAATTTTAGAAAAGCCTCCAACTTGGTCAGGGTGCTTGGTGGTTGACAGCCCACCTATCCTATCTTGTCTTTATTGTTAATAGTGGAACTCGTAATTAGTAGCTTTAACAAGTTTTTGTTATGGCCGGCATGTGGCCTTTGACTTGGTGGTTTTTACAATCGGTGACGACCAGCGGGTAGATAGATAACCAAGCTGGAATATGGCTGTCACCCATTTTTCCTAACCGTTCTTTTGTTTATCCAAGGTCAATTTAAGCTTAATGAAGTCCGTAGCTGATCCTTAGTGCGCATCTATTCCGTTTTGATTCAATCTGTGACGTTGTGCACATTCAGTTCATGGCATGCTTTCGTTCGGTATTTTAGCTTATAATCTGATGATTATGAATTCTGTTTCATGGTGCTCTCCACATATAGGGCATGGTATTTTTGTTCCCCATTGCCTAATTTCGAGCACCTTTGTTGTGGGATATGGTTTGTAGCGTGCAAATGCATTTGTGTTGACCGTATCCTCCTGTTTCGGTAAGGATACGAACTTTTGTACTTGGTTTGAAATATGCACAATGTTTAGTTATTCATCTCAGTTTTCAGCTGTTAGTTGCGGAATGTGAATAAATTTGTTTTTGGAACTTTTGCAAGTTGGATACAGTGTAAGCATGTGCCAGGCTATTTTGTCGGAAGGATTGTGTAGTTAATCTTAGTAGTAGTATATTTTTGTTGCTCGGGACTAGCAACACTCTAGTTGGGGGATGTGATAAGCACCCAAGATTGTCCAATCGTGGTGTCTTAACTCCTTTAGTTAGTAGCGTTTTTATGTTATATTTGTCATTTCTATTCAATGTTGCACGTGAGGTGGTTTGTTTAGTATTTCAGGTAAAAACATTGTTAAAACGACGTTTTATGTTGGAAAGCCAATCCCCAAGTGAGTGCGAGTATCCACGCTCCGTGGAACTTGTGTCAAGGCGACCCAAGAGGGAAGGCGTGTGATGTCGGGTGAGCTGAGAGGCTGTCGGTTGCCAAGCCAAGGCCACGGCCTGAGATGCAGGGGATAAGCAGGCGGTATCGATACGGGTAAAATGGCCGTATCAATACAACATTGAAACAGAGCGTTTGGGAATTAGTCCATAGAGCACTGGTATCGATACGGGTTTTCTACCGTATCGATACATGTGGTTTCGTGCTGATAATTCTTTGCTTTTTAGACTTTCCATTTATGGAATACTTGCCACTTTTGGCAAGGTTTGGGATATTTGTTATGAGAGAGAGGATGGATTGTATAAATATCACTCTCTCTCTCTCTCTCATTGATTACCTAGATACAAACTACTTTAAGTCTTTTAATTTCCCAATTCCTCCATAGCTTTTCAAGCTTTTCTTCTTGTAATTTCTCAAGAACGCGTTAAGGTATTCTCGTTCCGATAATTTCTCAAGTATTAAAGTTGTTTGTAATCCTTGGATCGTTATATAAATCAAGTTTATTTTCAGTTTTATCGGTTAAATATGTTTTCCAATTTTACCAAGCTTTCTAGTCTTTTTGTTATGTGGGAGTAGTCAATTAGGCTCGGCTATGGGGTGACTAACACCAGTGACTTATGTTCATCTTGCTTTTCTCAACTCAAAACTTGGGGTTTAGTATTGAAAATAAGTAGGGTTTGCCTTTATATAACAAAACTTGTCGATGTTAACCTCCGGTGATCATATGCTCGCTCATATGGTTCCGCGAGCTATGTCTCGCCTTGTGTTTACCAAAAGAATCAAAAGAATTCACTTGTTTTCCATACTTCATGTCAAGTCTCTTTATGGTTTCATAGCTAAATCTTCCGGTTGATAGCCTAAGCCGCGCGATTCAACCGTGCTTTTGTTGAGATTGGTCAGACGGCCTAAGTCACGGGCGTTAATAATTTCAAAGTCTTGCCGCTTGTTTAATTAAGTCAAAACTCAATTTCTGGTCTCTTCATAAGTGTTTAACACTTTCCAAAGCAAAACCGATAGTTGGCCGTCTTGAACGTCGCAACCCTTACAAACTACAATCCTAGCAAGCTATAGAGATTTTCTATGTGGGAACGATACCGGACTTCCGGATATAATGCTCACAACGACCTAGCCCTCCGCTCGGGGGATTCAACCTATTTCAGAAGGTTAGGTTGGGACGAAGCAGTTATAGATTATATTATATTGATACAGTTAGTGATAATAGTGCTACATGATTCTTTTGTTCAGGTTACCTTCATTTCGCGTTGTTCGGTTAGATTATCTTTGGACCCAAGTGAGTAGTTAAGTATGTTACGTATTTTCGAAAGATCCCTGTGTCCCTTAAAAGTATTTCCTTCATAAATTTATATGAATGTTATTCGGAGACTCAAAATTGTTTATAAGTTGTTCTATAAATTGGCATGCAATGAATTTTCTAAGATCAATTGTGAATATTCTTTTTGGTGAGAACTTGGTGGATATTAATGGGAACATTTATTTCGAAAGTCTAGGGAAATTATTCCTTCTCGTGTTGGTGACCCTGTCCATTGGGGAATAGATCGTGTTAGGCCGGTGACCTTAATGCTCAACGGCTTTCTTTTGCCGGATCGTCTTAGGGAAAAGTACCACGGGCTGCCAATCCTAGTGACTCTAAGTTCGATATTGGATCCAATTTTGATGAGATTTATTTTGGCAATGGTACTATTTGATTGCAGTTCCCCATTGTTGATGGAGTTATTGTTGTGATCACCACCAAGAATATTTATTTGGTTAAATACTTCATTGATTAATTTATTATTCTATATTGGACACACCTCATATTCCAAATTATGATTTAATGGTAAATTATTTTAATCCCCGCTTTTAACTTTATTTATTATACATAATTGTATTCATTAAGCTCGTCAGCTGACGTATTTATTCCAACTTCTCTTTCAAGCAAGTTGGGGAGTTAGGCAAGGACTCTGGCGGCATCTCGGGAATTTTCTTTTGTTGACCTCCTTAGGGTGTCTCATTCTAGTTTTATTTTAAAAATCGCTTCCGCAATTGAAACAATTGTCAGATAACAAATTCTTTTAATTATTGTTGGATTATTGGATATTGTTTGGTTCATGAGATGGTTGTGCCCCATGTTTATGATAAGACATATTTGCCCTTTGATTTGATTAATAATGAAAAAGCGATCATTTGATTTTCGGTTTCTTTGATTTATTTAGTCTGCGTGTTCCATGGTTCAGCCTCATGGTTCACGGCCGGTCACTTCTCATTTTTGGGGTGTGACATGATGTATACTCTACAACTCTCTTAAGAAAACATACACACTCTTACAAATATATTACAAAAATGCCATCGGTTATTTTTACCCACTATTCGGCTTCTGGCATTGGCATAAAAAAACAAAATATATTACAAAATGCTCGTGCCTACGACACTACCGAGGTGCGTAGTGCCGAAGGCACGGGCAAACACTAGTATGTGTGTGTGTGTGTATATATATATATATATATATATATATATATATATATACACAAAGAGTCCTGAATCTGTTTTGGCAGTTTAGTTTGGATTAGTTTTGGTAGTGGGTGGAGAGAGAAATAAGGTAATGATTGGAGAAAGAAATAGGGTAATAATTGGAAAACAAAACTGAAACAAAACTAAAATGGCATACGAACGCTACCGTATTTTTAAAAAGTGGCACTTGAAGACTATTTACTCCTATTGCCACTTGGGGACTATTACACCACCCGTTAAATAATACTCATAAGGCTAATAGATTATGAGGTGAGGACGTGAGCCGCGGGGTATTGCACCACCCCGCTCTTCCTAATTCCGCTCCGTTTGTTACTTAAACAGAGCTTGGTTGATTAATGAATTTGCCGTGTATATGTCTTGACGTTTTTTGATTTTCTAAATTCATGGGTACACTAATATAGGAGGATAAATGATGAATTTTCTTTCTTTCTAATGCTTTTACTGATTTTGCCAAAACCACAACAGAGGAGTTGGGCATTTTCCAATTGGACTTGAGAGATAAAAATATAAGGCGTACTAAACAAAACGGGAAAACTTTTTGCTCTATTGTATATTGTTGTGATTTGTCCCGTGGTACAATTCCATATCGAATTGAATCTCCTTCGTCATAATTAAAGTGTAAAAATCAAAACCATAAAATTTTTTGTTAAATTCCCAATTTTGCAACATTACTATTTCAATACCCAGCAATACTAAAAGTACAAGCCAACATTATAGTTTGATAATACAATACCTCGTAAAAGGTAGAAGAAATCCTGGAAGATCTTACAATCAATGCACTATGCTAAATAGAGCATTAGGTTTATTCGGTAGACAATTGTTGAGAAACGATGTACATGGTGGGTCTAGACTGTGGATTGGAATGCAAGCATGCAATTGCCAACTTTATAATCCACATCACTACCTCCTCAACTTCAGGAGACGGAGGTGAAAGGCGTTGGTCCAATACGTCTCTCAGTTGTACATTTTCAACACCCGGTGTTAATAGAGAGGAAACAAAATCTCCCGGATGCTTTCCCTTGATCACTTCTAGTGCCAGCACTCCGAAGCTATACACGTCACACTTTTCAGTTACCTTCATTGTGTAAGCAAACTCTGCAAAAGGGGAGGGAGATTAATAAGAGCTCGTAATAACTCTTCCGAAGAAACTAAGAAATTGTACTTAAGCAATAACATAAAAACGTGACAACTGTATTGGTATTTATGTGGTATAAATGTATAATGTGTCTTTTTATCGGGTGGGCTACTATGGAGGTGATCATGTACATTTACTTTATTAGATTTGTTTCGATTTTAATCTAGAACTTCTGCGTAAAGCGATCATTACCTGGTGCAATATATCCGTATGTGCCTGCAAGTGCACTCCAATTGGAGGAATCCAACTTTAGAAGTTTAGCCGTGCCAAAGTCCGAAACACGAGCCTCATTCTCCTCATCAATCAAAATGTTGTTACTTGATATGTCACGGTGAACAATTGGTGGTGTGCAATCATGGTGCATGTATGACAAAGCATGAGCCACACCCTTGACAATATTCACCCTCTTTGGCCAATCCAGTTCTTTAGCTTCTTCGTCTCTGCTAAAAATTGAAGCCAAGCTTCCCCTTTCGAGGTACTCATAAACAAGAAAAGAATTCTGGGAATGCGAACAAAACCCAAGAAACTTCACTATGTTACGATGCCTTATTTCAGTTAGTGCCCTTACCTCGTTGAAGAAACCGCGACGATCATCCTTCTCAAACAAGGAATGAAGTTTCTTCACAGCAACTATATTACCTGATGGAAGTTTTGCTTTGTAGACGGCTCCATATCCTCCTTTTCCAATGCAATACATGGCATCGAAATCCTTTGTGGCTGTAAGGATATTATTGTACATTTCTCTTCCGTCGTAGGTTGATATAGAGAAAACATCTTTATTTTTGGAGGGATCTTCTACATGTGACTCTCTCTTTCTTCGATGGGAAACGATTAGAAATCCAACAAATGCACCTAGAAGTAAAAGTGCTCCGCCTAGAGGGATCACGATTACAAGAATAAGCGTCAGGTGGTCCTTTTTTAATGAACTATGTCTATTCTCTGGAAATTGATTTTTGCATTGCTGCAATCCTGTGACATTTCCGCACAAGCCTTTATTCCCTTGGAGGCCCTCTATGCCAGCATTGATGAAGGCTTTGCTGATGGGAATGGAACCCTCCAACTCATTGAAGGATATATCAACGTGCTCCAACCAATTCATGTCTTCGAAGACTTTTGGAATTAAGCCAGACAGATTGTTTTTGGAAAGGTTTAACCACTCCAAACTCTTGAGACCTGCGATCTCAGATGGTATCTCCCCAGTCAGTGAATTTCGACTGAGATCCATTTTATACAAGGGAGATATCTTTCCCAATTGACCTGGGATTTCTCTGCTAAAATGGTTGTTGCTCAAGTTCAAGGTATTCAGTTTGATGCAATTCTCTAGATTTCCAGCTGCTATAGGACCACTTAACCTATTTTTGGAGAGGTCAAGCCTTTCCAATTCAGTTAGTGATCCGATTTCCCTTGGTATACCACCGGAAAGCTGGTTGTCATTTAGATACAGTTCCCATAGAGAAGTCAACTTCCCTAATTCATTTGGAATCTCTCCAGTCAAAAGATTCAAAGAAAGATCAAGCCTGCGTAGTTGTGCTGAATCTCCGAACTCCCGTGGTATGTTGCCCGTGATATTGTTCCCTGCCATCCGCAGGGATTGCAATCTTGGGCACTTGCTCCAATTTGTAGAGATTTCACCATCGAACTTGTTGCGACTTAGATCCAAGTAGTGGAGACGTGGATAGACCCCAAAATCTTCTGATATGCTTCCAGTGAGTTGGTTTCCTTCAAGGCGGACTCTAACTAGGCTTGAGCAGTCTCTCAAGCTTTTAGGGATACTACCCGTTACTTGGTTGTTGTCAACAGTGAAATTTTGAAGCTTCCCTCCTAGGCAAATATCTGGGAGATGGCCAGAAAATTGATTTTCGCTTATTTCCAGCACGACCAAGTTTTTCAAATTGCGAAATTCTTGTGGAATAGGACCAGAAAGGTTGTTTACACTCAAAAACAGTTGGGCTAATTCAGACAAGTTTCCAAACGAAGCAGGAATGGAACTACTGAGATGGTTACCGCTCATGTCTAAGTCGACGATAGACTTCAAGTTTTCGAATTCATTAGGAATAGAACCGGAAAGTTGATTTATGTGTAGATGGAGGAGAGTGAGGGAGGTCAGATTCCCCAAGGATGGTGGAATTGAGCCACTAAGATTGTTGGTTTGGAAGCTTAGGCTAACTAATCCTTTCAACTTTCCTATTTCATTCGGAATTGAACCAGAAAGTTTGTTCTGGAACAAGTGCAATACAGTCAAGCGACTCAAGTTTCCAAAAGTTGATGGAATGGGACCAGTTAGCCTATTATTATCCATGTAAACCAACTTAAGATTGGTGGGGTTTCCTATTTCTTCAGGGATGGGGCCAGAGAGTTGATTTTCATATAGGTATATAGAAACCAAGTTGCTCAAATTGCCCAAAGAAGAAGGAATAGGACCACTAAGATAATTGGTGTACAAACCAAGCTCAGAAAGAGACTTCAACTGGCCTATCTCTCGAGGAATTGAGCCTTCCAATTGATTTTCTACGAAATGGAGTATTTCAAGATTTGTTAAGAGACCAATTTCTGGTGGAATATTTCCAGAAAACTTATTAATTGACAAGTCAAGGTAAACAAGCGGGAGTGAACTGATTTGAGGTGGGATAGGACCAGAGAGTTCATTCATGCTTAGATCAAGATAAGCAAGATTAGGAAATGACGGGAATGAAAAGGTTTCGAGAGTACCGTTTACACTTGAATCCGTGAGGTTCAACTGGGCGACGCTTCCTTCAGCATTGCAAGAAACCCCAAACCAGTTGCATGGGCTGCTAGCACTTGAACTGGATCCTTTTGTCGGATTAAGTATCCATGTGGTTAGCAGAGAACTATTGGCACTTTGAAGGGTTTCTTTCCATTTAAGGAGAGCATTAACCTCTTCAACAGAAGCAGAGGCAGTATTTGAGGAGGACAAAAGTATAACAAAAAAGACCAAACAAACAGAGATTAGCTTCTTTGTTTGAAGCTTTGTCAGGAAGCTTCGACTTTTCAAAGCTTTGTTTCCCGTAATTCCAAAACACAACGATAGACTTGCAAGTATAGTATAGGAAAAGGCTCCTCTTTGATAGCGGAAATAGGGAAGAAAGGATCCTACTTTGTGCGAAAGCCCCATGTTTTGTTTTCTCCCCTTTTGGTGTGTATTTGATGATGATCAATTCCTGTAATTTATAGGCACATTTGGGTACGTGTCGCCATATTTTAATATTTTCCAATAGAAGAGTCCATCTTGGGTTCCTTTTCTTAATTATCACCAACGGTAAAATTACAGGAGAAACGAGGATCACCTGTAGGACCTGACTTGAGGTCAAGGTCTTGGTCTTAGTTACTGAAATGATTTGTCTTTAATGGCGAAAGAAATAAGTGGGTGGGTATAATGGATACGCATTCACATTCAAACTTCCGGTGTGAAACTTGAGTGATGCATTTGCTGCTTCCACTGTGAGAGATTAGATTCAGGTAATGCTGCACAATTGATTTTTGCCAAATTATCTTTCACTGATTTGTACTAAGTGATTGGCTTATTCACGGAGAAGCTGCCGTGAATATCCAATTTGTGGAGCTGCATGATCTCAGCCGTCTGTTTCGTCATTGGATGGTCCAGATTTTCAAATACTATTCGCTGGAAGAGTTTAACTCTTCGCGCGAAGAGTCTTTTTAAAATCCAGACCGTCCAATACACTTTGGATGGGCGCGATGCACCTCTGTAAACCACTATTCACGGAAAACTCCATGAAATAGTTTTTCTCTTATACTACTAATCTATATGTTGTGTGGTTAAATATAGGCTACGTCTCCTTGACTCAGATACGAGTATGAGGAGATGATAGTTCATGTCTTAAAGTTAGATATTCCTAAACTTAAAACATTAGTAAACTGGCCCGTTCTCAACTTGATGTATCCTGGTCAAGTTTTTCTCAACAAAGTGTTACTTTTGCCAATTAAAAATATATATATTAAACTGAGATTTTATTCAAATCACTAAAAATTAAGAAAATTCAAGCAAAATTAGGGAAGGGTTTTCAGACAATTGAATTGTTCATTATGCTGGCTTGGGATGAAAATCGTGCACTTAGTCCTTGCCTTGGACTCTGGTGTGTTTTCTTGCTCTGCATGTGGTCACATCTAACCAAACCAAACCAAACCAAACCGACCTTTAAGTCTCAATCACTTGTGGTCGGCTACATGAATCATTTTTCTCCACTGAGCTCTGTCAAGAGCCATTTGAGCACACAAACTTACTCTACTCATATCGTTGCGTACCACAGCATCTAAAGTCAATTTAGGTCTACCCCTCCCCGTAGCATTGCTACCCAAAACTATCCTATCTGCTCTCTTAACTACTGCAACTCCTGATTTACGGTATACATGCCCAAACCATCTTAGCCTATTTTCCCTCAACTTCTCTTCTATGGGTGCTACACCTACCATCTCCCGAACCGTTTCATTTCTAATCCTGTCTCTTCTAGTCTTACCACACATCCACCTCAACATTCTCATTTCTGTTACACTCATCTTGGTCACCTGTTGTTTCTTAATAGGCTAACATTCTGTCCCGTAAAGTATCGTTGGTCTGATGGCAGTTCCATAAAATTTTCCCTTCAATTTTATGGATACCCTCTTGTCACACAATACACCAGTAGCGCTCCTCCACTTAAGCCACCCGACTTGAATCCTATGAGTCACATCATCGGCAATTTCTCCATCCCTACTAATGATTGATCCTAAGTATTTAAAATGAGCACTCTTAGGTATCTCCTGGTCTTGGATCATCACTTTTTCTTCATGCGCATGACTGGTATCACTAAACTTGCACACCATATACTCAGTTTTACTCCTACTTATTCAGAAACCCTTTGACTCTAATGCTTCCCTCCAAATTTCTAGTTTCGTATTAATACCTCTAGCGGATTCATTTACGAGGACAATGTCATCTGCAAACATCATACATCATACATCATGGGATATCCTAAATCAATCAATGGTCCATCTTCTTGTTGCAATATCTTATCCATCTTCTTTTTTTTCTTTCCCCATATTTTATTAGTTAGTGACTTAGCGGAAGTGAGCGATATTTCCATAACAGAAACTACTGGGATGGTGCTACATGCATTGAGACATCTTTGATAGATTTCATTTCACATTTGCACACTGCATTGAAAGTAAACCAAACCAATTTATTCGAGTTCAATTTGTACATTTATGAGGTTAGAACACATCTTAAAGCTCGTTAATGTCCTAAGCCGAACTGGGCTCGTGATCTGCTTCTACTGAAACGTGAGATCGGTACGAATGCTAGTACAACTTTAAAGCTTTTACTTTATCAAATCAAATTTAAAGTTACACATATGGCTCAACCAGCTCAGCTCGACTCGACTTGTTTTAGGTAGAGTATCATACCCTTCCTTTCCCTTGTTTAGCCTATCTATATATGGTTATCTCTGAAAGACTTTTATGCTGAATTCAAGGTCCAGTACCATTACCTACTTGTTATGCTTTACTTGAGTTCTATTACCATAAGTGGAGTTTTCAAAGGGTGCTTCTATTTTCTGCATACTTTGGTTATTTTGATCCATGCATATTGTATAGTCGTCATGTTGAATTACAACGTGTGGATTGGGGTATATCAGTCCATATTCCCCCAAAATTTTACTACTCAGGATTTCGGCACAGCTTAGTTTGATGCTCCCGTAAACCCCTCTAATGCCCACCCATTTTTACACTTCCTATCTGTTTGTACCCATTTTTGACCAAAACGAGAATTCCCTGAGTTTTGGGTTAGCTGGGCCATATCGGGCTAGGCCCAGCTTTATGTTTGAAGTGATCTTGTTTATTGAGCCAAGAGGACTGGACAAGGCACAGCATTTTGTGAGGCCGTGGATTTGAGATCACTGGAAACTTCAGAGGCTTTGGGTATTTCCAGAACATGTGATAGTATACAAAGATGCCCGAAATCGTATCCCTTGTGTTGATCGTGGTCAACCGGTTTCCAAGTGAGGATGGTGTGATCAAATACCTTGTGCCGAGTTTTTGGCAACGTGTTTAGTGGGATAATAAGCTAAACTCGCGGACGGCAGGCCCAATGCTCTCGCCTCATCATTTCAATACCAGTTTTTCCAGCTTCACATCATTTACTTTCCAGCAATTTTCTTTTCACGAAAAACTTGTAATTCCGATATTATCAAGTCCTTATTCTTTCTTTTTCTTGTACCTTGTCACTTTATTCTCGGAAATATAAGTGGCTTTTGTTTCTTGTCCATTTTGTTATTCACTAAATACTAAGTCCTTTGAAAAACCCTACTTTGCTACTCCAATCAATCAAGCACAAGTAAGGAATTGAAATGAAACAACGATGAACACCGGATATACGTGGAAAACCCTAAATGGGAAAAAAACCACGGGAATGAATCAAGCACTATAGAAAAACATTGTATGGTTATAATCGAACTTACTACAATTGAGAATCCTCACAATTGACTCAAGAACGATAGCCGAATCCTTGTTCACCGTACTCCGTGCTTGATTGCCGCCGCCTCGAATCCTCAAGCCTTCCTATTACCCTTCCAGAAATCCACTGGAATCAACTAAACGATAGAGATATTTGAACTTCAATCCCGATGAATATTGCATGTCAAGGAAACCTTCTTTTCGTTTCTTCAATATGTATAAGCAAGTACCATTGCTGCCTCTTTTTTCACGCTGTTTTAAACTTCCAAAAGGAAGGACTTTATAGAGCTGCGCCTTCTTGTTTCGTTGCCCTAGCAGACTAGTAAATGAGTATATATATAACACGCACACACCGATCAACTGGAAGATCGAACGGTCGATCCATCGGTTTTCCACCGCACTAAACTGACCGACGGATCAATCGGTGATCCATCAGTTAACTAGTTACATTTTGCCTTTGCCAAAACACACGCTCAATGACAATAAAAAAGATTCCTTCCATTCTAATCCTATAAAAACTCACTATGCTTAAAAAAAAAAAAAAAAGAAATTATAACTCGATAAAATAAGAATGAGATACAAAGAAAAATGCGTTTTGTCAATGGAATTGCCAACTAAAAAATAGTGCCGCTTTTTGGAGCTAACAATCTCCCCCTTTGGCACTTCCATGACAAAACACACTACAAGAATAAAGTTGTATCCATAATTATTTTAATCCGCTGCAACCACAACTCAGGAAAGCAAAAATAGTTAGAACCACAAGAATCCTACTCCCCCTTTTTGTCTTGGAATGACAAAGGATGAGCAGAGATACGCAATATAGGAAGTGGTATAAAAATAATTCTATGCTTGTCCAAAAAATCTACTAAACTCTATGCTTGTCCACAATAACCAAAACACCAAGTTATGTTACGTTACTCACCAAAAGGAACCTGCCAGTTTAACTAATAACCAATAGTGCTCCACAACATAAATGCCAGCCACAAATGGCTAGAGCCCAAATGAGTTTATCAATCGTTTTTATAAAAACTAAAAAACATGAATAGAAAATAAGCCAGACCGACTTAAAATACACCACTGAGATACCCAAAACAATGTTTTAGAAGAGGATTAGACATGCAAGACTACCATGGTCCACATTTCCGCCCAAATCACTATCATTAATAACCATCAACACACACATCAAAATCAAAGCATGAGCAAACGATATGAAGTCTCGTCAAAGAGGAATTGAGAGGATGAATATAACACAAGCAATGGGTGAATGTCAAAGTGTGTGTGTGAATCACGGAAATCACATCAAGCTCAATTCAACAAAGAGGTAGGTTCTCATGTACACTTGGAGTTTCAAGACGACTCCCCCTCAAGAAGTCAAACCGAGCTAGGTCCTTAGTGTGGTTCAATAATAAAGAACAAACTCCCCCTTAGAAGCACATTATTTTTCTTTTTCTTTTTCTTTTCTTTTCTTTTCTTTTCTTTTCTTTTTCTCTTTGTATAATCAGACAAATGAAATTCTTTCTTACCCCACTGCCGTTTGACGCGAACGCTCAAAAGGAGATTACCTCACCCCCAATTGCCAGGTTACTAAGCAAGTGGTCCAACAAGCATACCTTCACAAGGTCTATCCACCTTTTGACACAAACGCTTAGAGGGAGAATACCTCACTCCAATTGCCCGGTTATTCAATGAACGCCCGGATAGGTAGAGAATAAACTAATACCAGATAGGTACTTTTAGGAGAGAGGAGCAAATAAAACGAAAACATCACAAAGGGAATGGTAGCCATAGGTCAATCTCAAAGGGGGATGAGCACGAGAACATAGCCACGTACATGAGACTAACCGCATGTGAAAAGGGGCAATCTAGTATTTCCGTGAGATGGTGGAAAACACACGTCCATGTAGTATGCAACACTCATCATCTAAATGCATCTAAGATAGAGAAAAAACATCGGATGCTCATGCCTTATCCAGAATGTTTATGCTCATGGAAGATTAATGAAAGCAATTGAATAGAGAATGCAGCCCCCCAAAAAAAATAATAAAATCTTTTTGGAATTTTTGTGATATATGATTTTTTTTTTACTATTCATATGAAACATATAAAGATGACTGACAAGAAAAAAAATTAGGATACTAAAAAATAGAAGCAATAAAACTAAATAAAAGACTCAACACAAAGTTCTAGGAACACTTTAAGTATTGAAAATCAAACTAGACTATGAGCACAAGAGCAAGTCTCAAAAGGCGAGGTCAACTTCTCCAGATGGTCCAATGTCATCTAGAGTAGTGATAGACAAATTCGTATAAGGTCTCAAATTTGACCTTGGCACCCAAATAGGTCTAATCTTGACCTTCTCAATTTTTCCTACCTTTTTAGGCACATGTTTAGGGTTCACATTCATCTTCTTTCCATGAGGACTTACCCTATGTCTAAGCCTATTAAAACTATTTTTAGAACGATAATACCTACCCCCATTATTATTAACATGATGTTGGGGTGGAACAATAGGAAACCCATGGAGTTCAAAACAATTAGGTTGAATATGACCCTTCACTCCACAAAAATGACAAGTACCATTATTATTAACATGATGTTGGGGTGGAACAATAGGAAACCCATGGAGTTCAAAACAATTAGGTTAAATATGACCCTTCACTCCACAAAAATGACAAGTAGGAACAAACTTGTCTAGACAATGTGAAAGTCCAACGTGTGTGTGAGAAGTGTGTGCCATATGTAATTTCTTACAATGAGGTCTAATGTGACCTTTGATGTGGCAGTAATGACATGTAGGAAAGACCTTTTCATTGCTTGTCTTATTAACATCTTGTACCTTCTTAACATTATTACAAACAATAGGAATAGCAGGAGGTTTAGATATTACCTTCTTAGGCTTTATTTCATTGTCTTCACCTCCATTCTTAGGTGGTGACTCTCCAAGATAGCCAAGGCCTGACTTGTCACCAAATGATTTTTGCATAAGAAGCATGTCATCCAAAGCTTTTGAACCTGCATTGAAACGCTCAAATATACTATGAGCACTTGCAAATTCAATCTCAAGCTGGGAATTTTTATTAATCAAGACATTGTTTTTCTCTTTCAATGCCTCAACCTCCTTCTTGAGCATGTCTCTTTCTTTCTTGACTGAAACTAACACCCATTTTTTATCGTTAAACTGATTTTGCAATTTTTCCAACTCTTCATTAACCTCCTTATTTTTTAATCCCAACTTTTGGTTAATCTTACTGATCTTCATGCTTTCTTGGTACAACTAATCATACTTTTCTCTTAACACTTGATTGTCCTTTAAATCAACTCCTTCATCTTCATCACTATCATCCGAAGATTCCGAGTCACTAGTTTGTGAACATAAAGATGTCACAAAAGCCATGAAGTTTCCCTTTTCTTCTAGTTCTTGCACAGAGGTGTCATAATTGCTATCATCATCCCAAGTCAAATTTGCCTTGAAATTTGTACTCTTTTTGAGCTTGTTGGCACATTCATGAGCTAGATGCCCATAGCCATGACACTCATAGCATTTTGGCCCTGATGGTGGACCTTTCATTCCCTTTCCTTTAGTATTCATATTCTCAGTTGATTTTTGTTTAAAAAGTCTTTTTAAATTCTTTGTGAGCAAAGCCAAGGTTTCATCGCTAGTGTCATTATCGCTTCCTGAATCTCTACTTTCTCTTTGAGAACTAGAAAAAGCAATTGTTTTTTCCAAAAGTTTTGTTTTTGGTTTGTGAGATTCTGAATGCAACATATCTGCTTCAAAAGTTTGAATGATACCAACAACCTCTTCAACAGTTTTTTCTTTTAGTTTTCGTTTACCTTCAAGCATAATAACTTGAGTTTTAAATCTTTCAGGTAATGACCTCAAAATCTTTTTAATAACACGAAAAGAATGAATAGGCTCACCAAGCGTTTCGCAGCGGTTGACAATAGAGATTAGCTTGGAGTAAAATTCATTAAATGTCTCCTCTTCTTCCATCTTGATAGTTTCAAACTCAGTAGTAAGACATTGTAGCTTAGACTGTTTAACCACATCAGTTCCTTCATGGCAAGTAACCAAAATATCCCATGCTTCCTTTGCAATTTCACAATTTGCAATTTTACAGTGCTCATTCTCATCCACAGCACTGAACAGGATATCCAATGCGCGATTATTTGCTTGTAGTTCTGCCTTTTCTGAAGTCGATAACTCAGAATTACATTTACAGATTTCTTTGTCGTCCACTTTCTTTGCTACTCCAATCAATCAAGCACAAGTAAGGAATTGAAATGAAACAACGATGAACACCGGATATACGTGGAAAACCCTAAATGGGAAAAAAACCACGGGAAGGAATCAAGCACTATAGAAAAACATTGTACGGTTATAATCGAACTTACTACAATTGGGAATCCTCACAATTGACTCAAGAACGATAGCCGAATCCTTGTTCACCGTACCCCGTGCTTGATTGCCGCCGCCTCGAATCCTCAAGCCTTCCGATTACCCTTCCAGAAATCCACTCGAATCAACTCAACGATAGAGATATTTGAACTTCAATCCCGATGAATATTGCATGTCACAGAAACCTTCTTTTCGTTTCTTCAATATGTATAAGCAAGTACCATTGCTGCCTCTTTTTTCACGCTGTTTTAAACTTCCAAAAGGAAGGACTTTATAGAGCTGCGCCTTCTTGTTTCGTTGCCCTAGCAGACTAGTAAATGAGTATATATATAACACGCACACACCGATCAACTGGAAGATCCAACGGTCGATCCATCGGTTTTCCACCATACTAAACTGACCGACGGATCAATCGGTGATCCATCAGTTAACTAGTTACATTTTGCCTTCGCCAAAACACACACTCAATTACAATAAAAAAGATTCCTTCCATTCTAATCCTATAAAAACTCGCTATGCTTAAAAAAAAAAAATTATAACTCGATAAAATAAGAATGAGATACAAAGAAAAATGCGTTTTGTCAATGGAATTGCCAACTAAAAAATAGTGCCGCTTTTTGGAGCTAACATCCTTCACGAGTAAGGCAAACCCGAACCAATCCTCACGGCCTTTCCCAAAAGATTGTGAAGCAATCGCTTGCAAGAAGTCAAATTAGGGTACTACGACTCCCTAATCCATTTGAACCACGCACGGGCATGCCCGCATCACTTGAACTCAACATTTCGTAACCGCAAGGAACGTTACGTTTTTTGGGCAAACACTATCTAATATGATACGGAATTATAGGTGATTCAAACCGAACCGGCCCAAAAAAAAAACAATTTTCACAGGTTTGGTGCCGGTTCAGCTCCATTTCGGTCCGAACCCAGCCAAAACCAGTTGATTGTTCCAGTTATCTTATATGGCTGCTGAGCTCCATCGAGCTTTGGCATGTTCTAACAAATGTAAACAAGTCGAGCTTGACTTTTAAACTCGAGCTTTAAACAGTGGAAATTACTACATAAATTTTTTTTTGAACATATTTCTGTGTTGGTGAGCCTAATCTAGCCGAGCTCTGACTAACTCGAGCTTAGCTTGTTTACAAAACTAGCCTAAAATTCTTGCTCACGCTGAGACCAACGAATTTGACCTTACCAGCCGAGCCTGAGCTACTTGCTTGTCTATATGCATGTGACCCTACCAATCCACTCCCACTCGTTTAATCGCGTTCCATCCACTTCTGATTGTTTTGGTTGCATTAATATCCTGCTGCTATATATATTTGGTCTAATGTTTGGGTAGTTTAATGGGTGTGTCAACCATGATTAGCTTGGGAAGAAAAGAGTGCACTTAAGTGCTTGACTAGGGCTGTGGTCAAATCTGCTATCTAAATCAGCCAGTAAACCATCTTCTTGTTGCGATACATCCTGTACATCTTCAGTTTTTTCCAAATCTTAGTAGTTGGTGGATGTGAGTGATGTTTGCAGGGATGGTGCTACATGACACAGCTTTGACTACAGATTTACATTGGCGCACTGCATTAAAGGTAAAACTGTTTCTCTACAAAAAGTACAAAAACCAAATCGGCTTGGCATCGCAGGCGTGCCAGGGCAGGATTGCTGCCCAAATTTGTATCAAGGCCTGGAAGCCTCAATCTGACTTTTAATCGAACGAAAGTGCACGGCTTAAGGGTAAAACCGTGAGGAGATTTGTGGTTTGCCTTAATGAAAAGGACTTAAAAATTTCCTAACCGTTGTTAGAAAATGAAAAGAAAAGTAGAACAAGACCTAAAACAGAATTAAAAGGATTTCATTAAGGGTTTAACAAAGTCTGGTTACAAGGAAACATAATAAACTTAAGCTAAGTTGCATTGAATACAATCTGGGCTTTGAAAGTAAAGGAAATTGATAATGAAGATGCAATGAGCCGTAGCCTTTGAAGGTTGTGGACCCTTGCCAAGGCCTTCAATTCTAGTATTTATAGGGAAAAAGTTTCAGGCCTTGAGCTGCTTCCACATGCCTTCATGCATGATTGCCAAGTGTCCTCCAAGTAAGAGCTTAGGCTTGAGCTGCTTCTACTTCCTCCAATGAGTGATTGCCACCTGTCCAAGCCTTGCTCCTCACTCCAAGAAATCAGCTGAGGCCTGAAAAGCCTAAAAAAACTCTTATTTCCTGCATAAAAACTTGTAAAAGGACAAAAGGAATTTTGGCTGTGCAGAATCTCCAACCCTTTTGCACTGCTTGTAAGCTGCTTAAATGCCTGGATAAAAGATCTTGGGCCCACCAAGGTTAAAGGCCGAAATTTTTTTAAGCCTTTCAGTTATTATATTGGCTTTTGAGTCCCTTTTGAGGGCCCACTTGCTTTAACATCAGTGACCAAGCCTGGTTGATCTGTTTGTAAGCTGCTTGAATGATGTTAGAGGGAACCTTCTAGGTTTTGGATCTGCTTGCAGTTGCTTGTGCAAGCCTGAGCTGCTTGTGAGCTATTTGGGATGTCTCCATGAATGGCTGCCATGTTTCCCAAGCCTTGCTTCATGCTGAAGGATAGTAGAGACTCAGGCCTTGAGCTCCTTGCAAGCAGGTTACCTAGACCTGCTAAGCAAGAACATTCCAAGCCTTCGAGCTGCTTGTGAGCAGCTTAAGACCATTTCCTACCAATTGAAGGCCATATGCAACGTTTTAAGAAGCAGGCCCATCCGTCACTTGGGCCTGAACTTAAGGTGAATCATAGGCATTCATCCTTTGTAAGCCTTGTGAGCCCAAGCCTGGAGAAAAACCTAGACTTTAACTGCTTTGGACTTACTAGAAAACCTTATTGTTTCTAAGAACTGGCCTAGGCTTGGATAAAACGCTTAGACCTAGTGGGTCGACCCAAGACCTTGGCCAGTCCTAGGCCCAAATTAATTTGTGAAAGTGATATTTTGGGCATTAGTTTGTCATAAATCTTTGCAAACTCAATTGGCCCTTTTGCATTCAAATTGGCCCAATTCTGCAGGTTGCCAATTTATAAGGTCTCTCAAGGCCTGAGACTAACATTCAAGGCCACCTTCTGACCGACATATTGATTTTTTGAATTTTGGCCAAAAATGGACGTAAACAAAAACAAACTAATTTATTTGAGTTGAATTCGAGTTGGACTAGATTTATACGTATTTCAGGTTAGAACACATCTTAAAGCCCGTTAATATTCTGAACACGGCTCGTGATGATCGGCTCTACTGAAATCTGGGATCTGTATGAGAGCTAGTACAATTTTAAAGCTTGTTACTCTATCGAATCAAATTTTAAAAATACATGGCTAGGCTCGGCTTCACTAAAAACTCAACTTGGGTACGGTTCTGATGGAATCATACCCTTCCTTTACCCTTGTTTAACAAATTTCTTGTTATCTCTTGAAGACTTCTATGCTGAATTCAAGGTCCACAACAACCTAATATTCACTTTTTCTATCAATTTGGTCATATTACGTTATCAAAAAAAACACACACTACAAGAAAAATTAGATTTTATAGCGTTCGAAAAACGCTATTAAATCATATACACAGTGTTTTTATGAACGCTGTATTAGCCAATGGTGTTAAAAGTCTTGAACCTTAGACAGCGTTTTTAAAACGCTATAGTATTGCAGACTTTAGACAGCGTTCCTAAAACGCTATAAAATGGTAGACTTTCAACAGGGGTTTTAGAACGCTATAGATTGGTAGACTCTCTATAGCATTTTTAGAACGTTGTTGATTGGAAAATTTCTATAGCATCTTCAAAATGCTATAGAATGTAAAATTTCTATAGCATTTTTGAAATGCTATAAATTTAAAATTTCCCACAGCATTTAAGGAACGCTATAAGTTGAAAAGTTTCCACAACATTAGGTTTTCTTTCACCATAATTTTTGCCCCGCTGTCCATTGTAAATTTTTTACAACATTTTCGACCTGCTATTCCAACTGATTTTTAGCAAGTTTCTTGACTATAGAACCTACAATCCAACCTGAAAAGCAATCCACATAAAAAGTTCATACAATGCTTAAAAAAAAGAAGATGGCGGCTCCAATGACTTCCTTGACAATATATTTCACAATATTGCATACAAAACCAACAAAATGTTTCCAAACATCAAAGCGATTACCATTACAAAAGAAATTCAATTCACTAAATGTCCTTCCAACATTGCTATCTAGTACAAGCCTTGTCACCAAATATCAACAAAAAGGCCTGGCCTTCCAAAATATGTGGATCCCAAAAGTAGAGTACAAGCCTTGTTACCAAATATCAACAAAAAAGCCTTCCAAAACATCTATGTATCCCAAAAGTGGAGTTCAAACCTTGACACCAAAATATTAACAAAAAGGCTTCAACCAAAATAGTCCTTCCAAAATCTATCCATTCCATAAGTATCAACAAAAAGGCTTCAACCAACCAAGCGATAATGATAGCCATCACACTAGTAAGATCATACCTTCATCTTCAGCAAAAAGTCACAACAACACTTCTTTATCAACCCATAAACCTACATATGGTAGAAGCAAAAATTTCAATTTGATGGAGTCATAACAATTTCTACTAAACATTTCAATTAGAAAGAGCATCTTTTTTCAAATTATTCGAAGGTGAGCTTGGTGTATCATGTTCATTTTTTTCCGTATCATCCTAAAAATTGCATAGTAAAAAATCATTGTAAATGACCAATGAGACTGTGAACATATATAACAAGCAGAACACACAAATAACGAATGAGTCTGAATTTAATGCTGAAGCTGCCTCTAAAGCATGGATACTCTATTTTTGCCTCCGTACCACGTATCGGTATTCGATACGGATACCGATACTCTCGGATACTTTTCGTACGTATTGTGTCCATGTCCCATATCGGTATCCATGCTTCTTATCTTGGACTAACAAGAGAGGTGGTGGTGGGTATAACATGCTAATTAATACTACAGTACAACTATTAGATTGGGCCGGTTGGTTATGACTCCTATCCTGATGCTTCCTTCCGAACACACAAACACTCAAATAGGGAGCACAACTTGGGTCTTAACCAAGGCGTGCGGACAGTCGTGATTCCCATCCGGATGGTGCACATGGGATCAAAGAAAACTCAACAGTGTAAAGCTAAAACATGTTACCTTTAGCATAACAGGTTTTTGAAAAAGCTGTGAGCACATGCACTATAATTTAGACTATAATTTGTCAAATGTGCCGATCGAGTCAAGTGGTTAAAATGTCCTTCCTGATGTCCCTGGCCAACCCATGTTTATGCTGGCATTCCCCTAGACAATTTCAAAACCACAAAGTTGTTTACTATATTTGTTTCTGTTGGGTCAAAAAGCATTAATTATCCTACTCCTACTGCTGGGTCCCGTGTTGTCTACGAACAAGGAAGTTACAGTATAAGTTAGATCAAGAAAGTAAGTCAATATGACCTTGGTGCCTTGATTGCCTTAGATCCACCCCACTAGGGATCCATTGGATTTCTCACCTTGATATCAGTGGTGGCATAAGTGTCCCTAATATTTTGTACGGCTTGTGCCTATGCAATGCATCTGCTTGAAAGAATTCCTTAACTGGTGAAATGCAAGTTGGCCAATTCGGCATTCCAAAGTACCCCAAAAAGAAAAGCAACTTGGCAGAGTAGGAGAAATTATATATTCAAATGCTACTGAAGCAATATTGAGCACGAAACTAGACCCAAACTACTTGTGCTCAACCTCGCTCCCGTGGCACAATCGTTCAAAAAAAGTCTACCCAGATGTCCAGCAGCAAACCCAATTTATCCTTTAGCATTTAGGCATATCTAAAACTCTAATCTTTAACTTAAGCTTTGTGTCTATTTAGGTAGTAAATCCCAGAACAAGGCGACCCATCACTAATTTTTTGGTATTCTCACTAATAACCACAATGTCCACTGGTGTTGACTGACTCAATCAATACCCCAATTTGGTATAACACCCTTCTCATCGATTCAAATTCTCTAAAACAAATCACAACACCCAACACCACAAAGCGTGCCCAGCAATTATCAAAACCCGTTAACCATCTGCGGCAACAGATCTCCAGGCTAGATAAGATTCTTAGCAAAATCATCTGTTTCAAGCAAAAACGTGACTAGACACCCTATGGCTATGATGTGTTTATGATCCCATGAAATGACTCTTGGGGATCCAGGAAAGTTGTCTGTTTAATTTGTTTGGACTCCAAGGAATATTCTAAGTGCTAGATATTTAGGCCAACCTACATTTAGGCCATCCTTGCTGGGGGTATAAGGCACCCAAAAAACAAACACAAATATCCCACAAAACAGTCTTAAACTGAGCAATAACCACAGCAGAAACGCAGAATAACAGAGCAGATTTTCTGCACATAAGTGAGCTACAAATGTGCAGTTTTTCCAGCAATAAAACAGAGGAGGAAGTAGACTTATCTGGGCACAAGAAAACCGAATTTTCTTTCACAAATCCAAGCTTTACAAGGCTTACTTCACATCCAAAACATAGCGCACACAAAACCACAAAACCCTTCTTTTTCTCTCTTTTCATTTTTCTCTCTTCTTACGTTTTCTTCTTACAAAGACTAAAGACACGCACACAGAGCTACTTGATATACCCAAATTGGGTTTACACTTAACATATTTCTTACAAACCTTTGATTCGATACCATATTGGTAACGGGTTATCCACATAGAGAAAAACAACATATTCTTTTTTTTAAAAAACATTCATTACTTTGATCGAACACCTTCATACTCAATGTTCCTTTCAAAGCTATTAACTGTTTTCTCCTAAAAATGACCTTATCGTCAAGTTTCTCCATTCTCATCATGTTATGCCTACTAATGTCCTCCCAAATAGTTAACTGATGTTTCCTAGCCAAAAATAGACAACACTAAAACTATGTATGCATAAATTCTGGTATAGCAATCTACCCTCCAACATGGAGATCATTAACACGGGCAATCACACATATTATCATCCGAGACAATACTTCGATATGGAGGAGAGTAAAAGTACAATACCCTGGGAAGAAGAGTCCAGAATAACAAAGTCAGCAGGCCATGTGATGGTACTTCCCACAGCATCTACGATATAGGTCATATCACTTGGAGCCCTCCACAGAAACTCTTCAGGTTTCTTTGCTACATCCACCCAAACTTTCATTGCATTAGGGCCGATCGGAACACAATGCGCACTAGAATGTGGATCACTTGAAGCCCAACGCCCCTCCGCAACTACATCTCCCGTCCCCATCCATTCTAGTAACTTGCACTTGGTAATGTCACTCTTTCGATGACATATTACCGATGGAGAAACAAGGGGTGTAGTTGGTGTTGCTTCAGTTGTTGCCAGATTTTGAACCTAGAAAGTTCAACAATGGGAAACAAATAAAACGTCATTAATCAAACTAGTCTTGAATGACCACCAATGAAGAAAATGATAACCGACTTACTTGGCTTTTCTTGAACTCGTCAATTGAATTTCGCATATCCGACATTTGAGACTTCATCTGAGCTTTTTCTTCACGTAATTCAACAAATTGACCTTTCATTTGTGATAATATAGATAATCTTGTTTGAGTGACTCCTTTTCCAAATGTTCTTACAATGCCATTCCTCTCGGCACCAAGCACTTTAGAAACAGCATGTTCTTTTAGATTAGTTGAATTCTATCCATTCCGTTCAATTTTTCCCATTTCTTCCTAAAAATGGCATAGTAAAAAAACAATGCAAATGACTGATGAGATTGTCAAACATATATAACAAATAAAACACACATATAAAGAATGAGCCATGGCCTTTACAATCTTTTTTGCAACATTCTTGTTCTTGGGTTTTCCATTCTTGTCTCTATGTCCATTGGCCCAAACAACGGCTCTACTAATGGAGGCAATATCTCTTTTCACTTTCTAGAAAAAAAAACAAATATCTGATCAGAATTCAATTGAAGTTATAGTTTATAATATGAAGTCCAATGAATTTTGATAATGAACAAAAGAGGTATTACCAGCTCAGCAGTCAACCGCACATATCCCTTATGACTCATAGTTTGCTGCATCTCCAATTGTTTGTCTTGCATAGCTTTAAAGTTCTCGCTTTTCACCTAAAGTCAAGAATAAACCAAAATCAAGTCCTAAATGTAGCAGAGAAATGGTAGTAGCGACTCCTAAATATAGCAGAGAAAAAGCCGTAGCAGCATGAAAAGCACACAAGGCTAAATAAAGTTACAGCAGAAACAGCAGCAAAACAGCCGCATAACAGGCAGCAATATGGCAGCAACCCAACAAAGCCGTAGCAATAATAGATCAGTCCAACAAAGCCGTAGCAGCAACAACAAAGCCGTGGCAGCAACATTACTGGACAGCCAAAATAATGCAGAAGCATGGATGGAAAGCACAATGCAGTCCTGTTTTTGGAACATTCCACAAGTACACAAATGCCCAAACATTGTAGCCCATAGCAGAACCATAACAGTAGCAGTTGAAACGGAAAAATAGCCAAACATGGACCTCATAAAAGTAGCCAAATAGCAGCCAACACCCGCAAAAATAATCACTATATAGTAATGAAAGCAAATGCAAACTTGCATCCAGACTTGTAAAACATAGCACAATGGCAGCCTGCCTGCTTACTGCCAAGTCATGATCTCTATTCTGCCAAGTCATGATTTGTGCAAGCTATGCTATGACTTATTGCACCAAAGCACCTTTTTTTAGTAAAGTTGTATGATTCCACCTTATCACTAAGGTACCCAATGCAACATTTCCCGTTATTCCTCGTATATAACAGGATTAAGCTTATTTATGAAGTGCATAGATACTTAGGCTGCTTAACTTCTAATCTGACCCCGGCCCCACCCATTTGGACATTACTGCTAGTGATTATAATGGTCTAGTGTAGAGTGAGGACCATACGCATGAATCCTTCTGGCCAAGCGGGCTTCAACAGTCCACCTCAAAACTTTAATCTCGGATGGAGCCACTTTATTCATCCTCAAAATGTGTGACGACGACTCTACGTAATGCTCAATTTGAATTCTTGTTAATAGAATGATGAACAATTTTGTCCATGTTGAGTTAGGTGTACAATGAACAGGGTGCACATACCTTGAATTCTTTACTAGTTTTTTCCTTCACAAAATCCTTCCAATCATGTAACGATTTGACGTTATCAGGCTGTAGCTTTAGCCTTTCTTCCTCATTTGAAGCGTTTCTTATTTTTTTTACTAATATCGACTTTGAGGCTCTCCAATCTTCATTCATTCTCCGGAAAACCATTTGTCTATGCCATTCTTCATGAAGATTGAATCTTACCTAAAATTTTGAATATAGCTTGCATGAAATTCTATAATTTTTACTTCCACAAGAGTAACTTGGGGAAAAAAAAGAGCTGAAGTCATGAGATTCTATCATGTAATTCTATGCCCTTATTCATGAAGATTGGATCAGTCAAGATATGAAAAAAGAGAGTTGAAATTCTATTATCGTGTAACTAAAAACATTATAATAGTTGGGCACTATGACATACTTTAATAGATTGCCATAGGATTTCTGCCATTCCTGAAGGAAGCTTTCGCCAATCCTTTAGTGTATATGATACAATCTCTCGAACTAGAGGTCCCAAGAAAGAAGACAGCTTGACTGATCCCTCACCTATTGGTTCACCATTGTCATCAAACTTAACTTCAATCGGACTACTTCCATCTATAGCAATGGTTTTCAGCTTGGTCGGGCCTCTTTTGCACTTGAGATTTTGTGACGTTCTTGAAAGGTTTGCAGGAGTTTCTGTAGAGATTAGCATTGGATATGAATGTACTTCTAAAAGATTACATAAAAATAAAGCAAACAAACAGGAAACAAACTCATAATATTGTTTCTCACCCTCACAGCCAATAATCGTATGTGGGCTGCAAAACATGTTAGTTTGTTCAGTAGGTGATGTGGGAAGCTGCTGAGCTTGGGTTGCTCCCTGGGTGCTACCACCCTGTTCTTGAGTTCTTTGTAATTTTCTTAGAAGTTGTGCACTAGAACAAGGCTTCTTCTTTCTTGGACCTGTACCATTCACCTGAAAATATGAAAGAAGCAATGCATGAATGAAGGGGAGTGGGTAACATTATAATGAGCGTGTAAATTATAAAAAGAGCATGTATATGGAAAACATGTAGTACATGAATCTATCAAAGAGTATACTATACTTCCTATAGAAACATCAACTCATTTGTTTTAGACCCCGAAGGATCATCATTGTCACTATTAGAACACAGCCTTTCTTCACCATCAAATAGAACGACGTCTTCATCACCATCGACTGCACGCCCAATGTCAACTTCTTCCATATCATTAACTTTAATGTTGGCACTTTGATTTAAGCCCAACAAAAACTTTGGCACATTCTTGACTCCAGCAGCCTTCAATTGTACTATTTTTTATGCTTTTTGCTTTCATAGCTCATAGCTTGTCAACATTTTGGACAAGTGCCTCGGCTAGATATACATGTTACTGAATACATAAAAGAAACAAGTTAACAAAAAAAGCAAACCAATCTACAACAGTAACATAGCATCAACCAGAAATTAACTTAACAAATATCCAAGTACAATATGAACACCAAATTAAGGCACGATGGCAAGATACAAACCAAAAGATCCTGGGAGGTGCCTTTAGTACAACACACCAAAAGTTACAAAAAAATATCCTAGCAAGATACAAACGAAAAAAGAAAAACCAAAAGTTACAAGGCACAATGACTACAAATCCTCAATCCATATACCCTCACAATCTCCTCTAACATTAGTTATCCTTTGATCATCATCGTCATCGTTCATACCAAGGGCTGAAACATCTTGCGGCCTAGAGGATGTATCCACAAGTTCTTCGTACATTTCCAAGTCATAAAATCCCCTAGGAGGTGCTTTTAGCACAACATACCAATTTGAAGATTCGGTTTCCCTTGAATAAAAAACTTGCTTTTCTTGGGATGCAAGGATGAATGGATCTTTGTCATATTGGGTCTGACTTTGATGAAGGTTAACAAGTGTAAAACCATCTTCCATCCTAACACCATGCCCAATGTTTGCTCAGTCACACTTGAACATCGGTAGTTGAAATGTGTGATAATCTAACAAAATTGTATCTTTAATCACCCTGTAGTATGAAACTACATCAAAGACTTATGCATTGTCCTTCACACTTGATCTACACAGAGTTGCCGCGTCAATGGAAACACCATTATTTTGGGTTGATTTCTCAGCTTCCTTTGTGTGGAACCGCTGCCCATTGATGATATAACCTGTATAACTCATGGCATGCTTTCTAGGACCATTAGCAAGCCATTGTAGTATCTCCAATTCATTATTTGTGCATGCTTTTACCTGAATCTGTTCAAGTATATGCAACCCAATTAATACTATACTAATTACAATATTAAACTTGATAAACCTCAAGCAAATAAGTGGTAACCTTTTCCCTCAACCATTTTGAAAAGTTGTCAGCGTGCCTTTTCAAAAGTGAACTTTTATTTTTTTGAAGACCAAGGCTGGCATCTGAGTTCTTTAACTCCTCTATATGCATCCTAATAGAAAAAGAAAGAATGAGTAAGTGATTCACAGGTATATAAAAATTTATGAATTCTGCAGGCAAAATTTCATCAAACTTACTCCAAATAAGGTTCTACTATGGCTGTATTGAATAAAACGTAACGATGTGCACTTTCTAAAACTTCATTAGTCAATGTGATGGATGTGGCAGCTGATATTGGACGACCTTCGAGAATTACATCGTTCTCAAAATCTTGATTGCCAGGTCCCCTATTGGTTGTTTCCACAGATTTCATGTGTCGGCTGCAAAATGTTATACACTCTTCTACGAGGTAGCGTTCTGCTATACAACCTTCAGGTCGTGCATGATTCCCAACACTTCGTTTGTATATCTTCATATGTCTAATCATGAAAAAAAGTACATTCATATTATACAATCATAGATGATGAAAAAAACCATAGATGATTACTCATTAAAAAAAACTAAAAGGGTTCACCTCTTAAAAAGGTACATCCAACGATATTGGACTGGCCCACAAAGTCGTGCTTCTCGTCCTAAGTGAATTGTTAAGTGCACCATGATATCAAAAAACGAAGGTGGAAAGAACCTCTCAAACATGCATAACGTTTCAACCACCTCATCCTCAAGGGATGCCATTTCTTCTTGATCAATAACTCTTTGACACAATTTATTGAAGAATGCACAAAGGCGAAGTATCGCATTTCTGGGTCCAGTTGGTAATAACCCCTTTAAGGCTACAGGCAACAACTGAAGCATTAGCACATGGCAATCATGAGATTTAAGACCTGTGACCTTCAATTCATCCATTGATACACAATTCCCAATATTTGAACTATACCCATCAGGTACTTTTAAGTCAAACAACCTCTTGCAAAATATTCGCTTCTCATCCTTGGAAAGTGTATAGGAAGCTGGAGGAAGATATGTCCTGGACCCTCGATCTTCTGGATGCAAGTCGTGCTTTATTTCCAAATCTTGCATATCCTTGCGAGCATTTAAACCATCCTTGGATTTTCCGCTAATATCCAACAGCGTACCAATAAGGCTCTCAGTAATATTTTTAATGATATGCATGACATCTAAGTTATTACGCACTAGCAATTCCTACATAGAATAGTAGAGAAACAATCATAAACTATACTAAGATCAATATATATAAATATAAGATATAGATTGATCAAAATGCTGATTGATAAAACTTACCTCCCAATATGATAAATCAAATAAGATTGACCTCTTTTTTCACCTTTGTTTATCTTCATTGTCCCGCTTTCGTTTTTTATTTCCTTCTCCACCTTTCCCCCAGTCATTCTTCATATGTTTCAGAGTTTCCGAAATTTGTTTTCCAGTCATGATTCTAGGCTTTTTCCCCTTTTCTTCCTTTCCATCAAACCATGATTTTTTCTTCCGAAAGGGGTGAGATGGTGGAAGAAAGCACCTATGGCATAAATATACAGTTTTCCTACTGAATTTTAGCCATAGAAAATGTGTATTTTCACCACATATAGGACATGCAAATTTACCCTTAGTCGTACACCCGGCAACATTTCCATATGCTGGAAGATCATGCATTGTCCACATCAAAATTGCCCTCAGATTGAATGTAGAGTTAGTGAACCTGTCATAAACAGGTGCTCCGTTGGTCCACAAAATCTGTAGGTCTTCGATAAGAGGTCGTAGATATACATCAATATCATTACCCGGTTGCTTAGGTTCTGGGATCAATAATGTCAACAAAACATTTTCCTTTTTCATCCATAACCAAGGTGGCAAGTTGTACATAACCAGCATAACGGACCAACAACTATACGTCGAACTCAAATTCCGGAATGGATTGAAACCATCGGTAGTAAGACCAAGTCTTAGATTCCGTGGGTCTACTGAGTATCATCGATTGGTTTCCAAGTTGGTGAATCTACCGGGTGTCGCATCTTGGCATCACTGCTTCTAGGAGTATAGTGCCATGTCAAATCTTTAGCTACTTCAAATGACCTATACATGTTCCGAAACCTTGGAATTATAGGAAAATATCTCAATACTTTGGCAGGAACCCCTTTTTTTATTTGCTTTGTGCGTACGTCTACCTTCCATCTTGAACGACCACATTTTGGACAGTTCTCTAATTCTGCATTCTCTTTCCTGAATAAGCAACAATCCTTCACACAGGCATGAATTTTCTCGTAACCCAATTCAAATTTTTTAAGGAACTTCCTAACTGCACGAACAGAACATAGCATTGTATTATCCATGGGGAACATATCCTGAAGCTTCCCCAAAAGAATAGTGAAACTCTCATCTGTCCATTCATTTTCAGCTTTGATCTTGTACAAAGTAACAATTGCAGACAACTTCGTATATTTTTCACAACCAGGGTATAATGGAGTTTCTGCATCCTCTAATGCTTTTGCAAAGACCTTATCTTTAGCTTCGTCAAGTGGTTCAAGATGGTCTGCATCTTGTGCATAAGTCGCACTGTATAAGTTATGCGCATCTGACATTTCCACTTCTTTAGGTTTTTGTACAACACTTGGTTCCTCCCCATGATGAAACCAAGTTGTGTATGTAGGATCCATTCCATTTATGACCAAGTGTTCATAAACATCATTAACACAATGGTGACTCAAATTCCGACAATATTTGCAAGGGCATAGAATCTTTCCTATATATCCTGCGTTTTGATTAGCCATCTCCACAAATTTCAATGCTGCGTTCATATACTCGTCAATGCATCTACAAATGTACAAGCTAAGTGTGTCAAATGTTTTAAGAATATGTAACTAGTTTATCTATAGTTGTCTACAAAAGTTTTTCTATTACCTATTCAAATGCACCCAATCTTTGTCCACCATCTTAACAACACCAAGCTTGTTTTTTGATATCATACAATCATACATGTAATACATAAGGTAAGTCCACTTGCCTTGGAACAATAGCCACGAAGGATGCCAGCAAAAATCCTAGGAAAAAGCAGTACACTATACACCATAGGAAAAAGCAGCAAGATACAGCATCTTGACATGAAAAACAGTTGCCATAACAAAAAATTAGCAGCAAAACAGCAACAGCAGCTGCCATAGAAAAACAACAGCAGCTACAACAAAACAGTAGCACCAATTACACTACTCTATGATGCTCTATGATATGGCAGACACAGCAGCAAAAACATAGCAGCAGTAGCAGACAAAGCAGCAACAGAAACACAACAGCATATATACAAAACAATGCAACTTACAGATTCGTCACTGCAGCAAACAGTATGGTTTAATAGTAGAAAAAAACATGACTCTTGTTGAAACTTCAATCAAGACTGAAGTGGTTTGTAGTAGGAACTAACCCACTCCAAGCCACACCCTTACGACACGCCCATAAGAAAATGCAGCATACCAAAACAGCAAGATACATCTTCATGAACAAATGAATGCAGAATATCCTCTTTTTCCTCATCTTTTCTTAGTTTTTTCAATTCCACAACCATCACTAAAAGTAGTGGAAGTTAGGCGTGGAAACTTAGTTTGGCAGCAACATTAACAAGTTATTGCCTAATTTCCCACAAGACGGTTTCAAACATATTTATGTTCTAAAACAGGTAAAATATGTACTTGCCCCTCAAACTATATCGAAATTTTTTACTTCTCCCTTCAACTACCAATTGAACACCCTTACCCCTTCCACTATAAAACTGCTACCTAGTCAGAACAATTCCTCCTATTTGGACGAAAAACTTAACGAAACACCATAACTGGGTTAGTGTGAGGGTATTAATGTCTTTTAACTGTCCATATATGTATATATGTATCTATTCTCGTCTCCTCCCTATCTCTTCTTCTTTTAACCTACCAGATATCACTGTGTTTGCGTCTCTCTCTCTCTCTCTCTCTCTCATTGGCAAAACACATAAGTACCGTGCTTTCTTGCCTCAAAAGAGAGAGTTCTATGCATTACATATGCATCAAAACTGAAATAGAAAGCCAAAAGATCTGGTAGATGCTAGCATTCCAAGGACAGAAAATGTGGGATCTGTAATTGGACAAATTCCTGTCCTGTCATGTCCTGTCCAAATTACTAGCATATATTTTATATTCCTACCATTATGAATGAGTCCAAAATGTCTAGCAGAATGCCATTGCAAAATTTGCTTCCATAGAAGGCTCTCAAGGTCCATGCCATCCAGTGGTGAGCAATCCAAACCGTGAGCAGTCCAGTCATGAAGCAATGGGTCTCTCTCTCTCACTCTCTCTCTCTCTCTCTCTCTGATTGAGTATGGTCCGATTTGAGAAATTATGGTTTGCGGCTGAAAGATGAAAGAGGGATTGAGTAAGGTTTAGAAGTGAATGTCTAAAGTACCCTTCTAATGGCACCAAAATAGGTAGGGTGGGTGTTTGTTAAGTTTTCCGTCCATGGTTTTGACGGAAGGGAGAAATTGTCCTGACTAAGTAGCGGTTTTATATAGTTGAAGGGGCAAAAGGT
>WJXA01000317.1:0-76872 GCA_014282245.1 Rhododendron simsii
TCATATGAAAATGCTGCTTATGTGGTATGAACGCATACATATATTTATTTAATGAAGAACAACTATTTGCCGATAAAAGAAATGAAGAACAACTATTTTATTAGTCCAGAGTCGTACAATTTTGAACCGAAATAATTATTAAAAAGGTATTTCGTTTACACAACCTTCATTTATTAGACCTGGGTTGGTAAAAAAAAAAAAGTTGGATTATTGGTTGGTCATGTAACGCCCCGCTATTTTTTAAAAATAAACTTCAAAATACATTGTATTTCAAATACTGCTAGGCCCTTATTTTCTCCATAACTAAATTACATCACCAAAATAAACTTAAGCCGCCTTCTAAATAATCTTGTAAATGCTCCAAAATTATCAACTCTTCCAAGACTTCTTGCTTCGTTTCCTTCCCGATATAGAAGAATATTACCCCAAGCGTAGGGCTTAATATGTCGGTTGAAGCATAATAATCCGGAAGACCGGGATCGTACCCAAGGGAAAACTAGTACGGCTTGGTTGGATTTGTAGGAGTAAGCAAGGCTTTCGACTTTTAGCCAGTCAACTTGGTTTTACTTTGAAAGGTAGAATTGAAATGGCTAAATTAAGAATGAATTAACTAGGAAAATATAGGTTAGGTCTAGGAATCCTAGCATTCATGACTCGGGCTAAATCACACTTTTCACCAATTTACGCGATTTAAAATACACAATTGTAGGTATCTAAACCAGGAAATAGAGATTCGATTATTAAGCTAGCTCTAGAATTCATTCGATAACCACCTCGAGCATCAGAGCTCTAAGCATCATGTGTGGTGAGTAGGCGACGCTCCCACCTACACATGATCAAAGAGGTTAATACCTCGGCGGTATACCAAACGAATCCGAGCCCCACATTAATTTTCAAATCTAAAAATTAAAGCTTTATTGGTGAAAAATACAATTTTTGCCCAAGCCATGGGATGCTAATCATCCCATGACCTAACCCTTGAAACTACTCACACATATCTAGAGAGATAAGAGCAAGCAAAAACCTACTTAACATAATTGAAATGCAAGACTAGAAGAAAATTAGCTTAAAAGATAGATCGGGAACTAAGCAACAACTTTAATTAAAGCGACAATATCAAAAACTGACTAAATAAGGCAGAAATTAAAGAATTTAAGTGCTGAAAATGAAGAACAAAGTAAGAACAACTTGAATCTAATCTAGATCTAGAATTATGGGTACATTTCTGTCCAAAACGTGCAATAATGACATAACGGGGTATTTATATCGCCCCTGTTTTGCGCACGGAATATCCCCAGAGATGCTTCAAAGATTCTGCTCCGAAGGCCCTCGGTACCGATTGGATGAATTGGGTTCTACCGATGCCGAGATGCTTATGGCTGGCGTTGAAACCTTGCTAATGCCTTCGGTACCGATTGGAAATATCTTGCTCGATCGATACCGAGCTTCTTATCTTCAACACTTCAGCTTCATACCTCCCAGCAGCTTCCACAGCACCCAACAGCTTTCACAGCATCTTATTTTCGTTCTCTAAAGTTAAGTAAAGATTGCATTTTAAACCTTTCTTTTACCTTTTCTTTACTTTAATTTATTTAATGAAAATAAGGAAGTACCCCCCATTTGGAAACAATGGCATTACCAGAATTTTGAGATTTTAATCCAATCAAAATGTTGACCCCCAGCTTTTAGTGTAAAACAGAAAACAGCACACTTTTCTATCGAATAAATGGCTCAAAACATGACCTTAATCTTTGAATAAAACCTTGCAATTTTGAAGTTGCTCTTAGAAAAATTCAATGATCAATTACCGCCATTTTTTATCTCGAAAATCGATACTTTTTCGAAAAGTGATTTTTTCATACTTAGACAGATTTTCAGGGGCCGATAGGGTCTTCATTGATTCCTCGGGTACTTAGACACACTCGGATCTTCCATGACGTCAAAACATGCCTTATTCGCACGATTTACCTGAAAACACTAAAAACAAAACTTACGAGTAAAAGCAGATAAAGATAACTAATTAACAATTAAATTAAACTAAACCTAGACACTAGCGCACCCTTTCATTACATTTCCGGGTGCTTATCACTTCTCCAAATTAATTCTTATGTGCTTCGATTCAATTTTCACTAATCCGGCTCCACACCTGAAAAAGAAATTATCCGGGAAGTATACGATACAATAGAATAACAAAGTTCAAAAGTGGAATCAATAAACGATAATCGACCAACAGTCACAAAGGACCTCATACCATGTCATTCTCAGTACATGACTGATGAGCACCCAATATTGCAGATATTTGGTGCGACTAGTCCCGTTTATATTGTTTTAACTTGTGTTTATTTAGCTTTTATTTGATATTACTCGTAAGGTAGTTTGTTTAGTGTTACAGGTAAAACGTGCAAATAAGCCTTGTTTTGACGCCATGGATGGTTCAAGTGCTTCCAAGTACCCGAAGACCCTGTCGGCCCCTTAAAATCTGGCTAAGTATGGAAAAATGACTTTTCAGAAAAGTATTGATTTTCGAGATAAAAAATGGCGGTAATTGATTCTTGAATTTTTCTAAGAGTAACTACAAAGTTGCAAGATTTTATTCGAAGAGCAAGGTCGTGTTCCGAACCATTTTCTCTTGAGAAAAACGTGCAGATTTCCGTTTTGTACTAAAAGTGGGGGGTTGACATTTTGATTTAATTAGAATCTTGAAATTCTGGTAATGCCATTGTTTCCGAATGGGGGGTACTTTCTTATTTTCATTAAATAAATTAAAGTAAAGGAAAGGTAAAAGAAAGGTTTAAAATGTAGCCTTTACTTAAGTTTAGAGAATGAAAATAAAGTGCTGTGAAGCTGTGGAAGTTGCTGGGAGTCGTTGGGTGCTGAGTTTTGGAGGTTGGCCTTAAGACTGGAGATAACCTCCTGGTATCGATACAGCCTTAATCTGTATCAATACTAATTAGCTTCGTGGCAAGGCAGAGTGTTCCGTATCGATACGGCCTTAATCCGTATCGATACGGGGAAGCTACGTGGAAATGGCCCTTTTTGATTTAGCAGCGTGGTATCGATACTTTGCTTAATCTGTATCGACACCATGAGCCTTCGGCTAGATATTTGTTGCTTTTTGGACCTTCCATTTATGGAATAGTTGCTACTTATAGTATGTTTTTAGGATATTTGTTGGGAGAGAAGATGAGTTGTATAAATACTCTTCTCCCTCACTTTAGTTAAAATCCACTTTTATGCTTTAGGTTAGGTTTTCTCCATAGTTTTTCTCAAGCTTTCTTAGTTTAATTGTTCAAGAACTTCTTAAGGCAATTGTCTTATGTTAATTTCTCGTTTATTAATGTTGTAGTTACGGTTGTGATCCTTACTAATTTCAAGTTTATTTTCGATTTCGTCGGTTAAACATGTTTATCCTTCCTAGCATAATTTCTAATCTTTTTAATATGTGTGAGTAGTTTCTTGGCTAAATCTCGAGCTAATCTTTCCCAATGACTTAGGTGGTTATTTGGTTCTCAAACCTTCGGGCTTAAAATCATGGTTTTCGGAATCGAACTAACCTAGCCATTTTGGTCTAAGCGAGGGGTGTTAACTTCTTAATATGTCGTTTAGTCAAGCGGTCTTGGCAAGTGGCATATTGAGGGCTCGTGGCCTCCCACGTGTTAGATACATTAGCAAATATAGGTTGTTTTAGTTCCGTTTAATCACATCTTTTGATAAATGAAATCGTTAATGCAAAATCTTTCGGGCGTGAGCACGCGGTCATGACTCTCGCCTGAGTTATATTGAGAACCGGTAACGACCTTTGTCAAGGGTTAGACGATCACTAAACTTGCCTCTTTTAGTTCATTAAACTCGTTTCTAGTCTTTTCCATTTTTACTTTTACCGTTTCAAAGCAAACCTAGTTGGCCGCCTTGAACGCCATATTCCACCGTTAACCTACAATCCGATTAAGCTATCATCGAATTCCCTGTGGTACGATCCCGGTCTTACCGGTTTATTATGCTACCGACAATCTAGCCCTACGCTTGGGGTTTTTCTCAACCTTATTTGAAGGCAAGGTTTGGAGGCTAAGCAATGACCAGTGACACCCCCCCAATACCTTCCTCACCGAGTCAACCTCGACCCATTTTGGCTATTGGATAGGCTATTGGTGCATGAGTTCACTCGATCCCTGTACTAAACAATTCCATAATACTCATCCAACAATATCATATTCGATACCAATTATTCCACTTTCCAATGATATCCACATGATTGAACAAAGATCACGAGATAATCAAAAGGAGTACAAAGATGAGATTGAAGAAAGGATTCCGAAAATAGGAAGCATATCGTATACTACCCGGATTACCTCAAATACGACCGGCCATTTTGTGTACGAACCAACGTCTCTTCTACATTTAACTAACTTTTCTACTAGCCACCAATATTACTAACTTTTTCCCTCTTCTCTTTCTCCCCATCTATTCTCTCTTTCATTTCTCTATTTTCTTGATGGTGTGTGGAATGAGATGGGAAGGGAAGGAATAGGCATGCCTATTTATACTAGTTGGAAGAATGATCTAGATCACAATCTTAGATAATCATATCATATCTTACAAAATCTTATAAAATCTTATAATATCTAATAATATCCAATAATATCTTAGCATATCTAATCTAATCTCAATCAAATCTTATCAAATCTAATAAAATCTTCTCATATCTAATAAAATCCAACCATATCTAATACTCCCTCCGTCCCTTTTTAAATGTCCTACTTCGTAACTCCAACTTATTAAAAAGATATCATCATTATACCTTTCACATCAACTTTTTCCTTCACTTTCCCTACTTACCCATCATCATTACACTTTTACTCACTTACTTTTTAAAAAATAATCTACTTTTAGGGGCAAAATAGACAATACATCAACTTTTACCCACTAACTTTACAAAATGGACACTTATTAAGGGACAGCTCAAAATGGAATACTGGACCTACATAAAGGGACGGAGGGAGTAATATCTAATCAAATCTTATTTAATCTTATATAATCTAACAAAATCTAATATAATCCAATCTTATCCAATCCAATCTTATCATATCATATCTTATCCAATCCAATCTTAACAAATCTCTCCTAGATTTCTCAAATCTTTTCCTAGATTGTTAGGATCACGAACCGAAGGCTAGGGTTCTATAATAGTTGGGTACAATCACTTTAATAAATGATAAAATAATTTTTAGTAAAAGAATTATAATAAAATGTTTAATTAAAAATGACTTGAAATTCAGGTCGTTACAGGTCAGCCAAATGAAATAAAGCAAACTTTTTTCAGTCATATTAGCCAATTATAAGCCCAAACTTGTAGGATTATTGCTCCTCAATGAACCAAATTATTGGCCAAACAAGGCCTTAGTATTGGATTTGCTTATAATAATTGACACGGAACATGAGGAGGACTGGCCAAGTTGGCAACCCATGTGTCTTGACTTAGAGTTCTAGCTGTACGTAAATGTTGAAGTTGTTAATCACACCACGTTTCTCTCTGTCCCTTGCCTTGTAAGCAAGTATATATTTGGACACCTGAATCGATCATGAGCTTATTGATTATAAAATTCAACGTTTTCTAGTTTTACTAGTAGTACTACGTGTTTTAGCGTAACGCGTTAATCAATGGGGGTGGAGGAGGTAAACGGAGACGTTTGCGTTGCAATTGGCGGTCAAATAAAGCCAAATTAAAAGTCAATAATATGATTCAACGTGGCAAAGTTCCAGAGGCAGTCTAATTGATTCTTTAATCTTTATCATTAGTTAGTTAGTTAGATTAGATCAGATTGACAGATTGGGCTAGCTAAATAATTAAACTTCTTTAAGGAGTACTAGTAAGCACATGTTACGCCTACGTGGATTCCCGGCCCTTAGTTGGTTTTGGTAAACAAGAAAAACTAAACGTGGAGGTAAGTGCATATATTATTTGTGGACTCGGAAATATATTACTAGCTGATACTGTAATATTCCGAAATTTTTAATAAAAAAAAAATTCCGTAATATTATTTCAATTTCAATTTCGTTAATAATCAGTTTTAATTTAGATAATTAATTACTTTGCAAATGATTAATTCCATGCATGTTATTTATTTATTTATTTTTTTCTCACGTAAATGTTTCTGCAAGCAATGCGAATTTTCCTCCATAAACTGAAGCGCAGTTAACTCCGGAATGTTTTTGTTAAGCTAGTAATATTTGTATATTTTATTGAAATCGAAAATAGGACCACCGTACACTACGTGATACATTTCTGTGCCCGAGATAATAATTTTCCTTCCCTTTTTCCATAATCACCCACACACATATACATATGTACGCATTATACCCTTTTAATCATACCCCACCCCACACACCTTACAAAAAAGCTACTGGCACAGCAAGAGGCGCACAGCAGCCACGCACAGACCGCTTTTGTGCCCGTCTCGGGTCCCGCAAAGATGATCAGAGCCGCTCATTTTGTTTAAAATACATCGTTTAGGGTCCATGTAAAAAATCACCTCAATCCGATATCGGGAAGGATGTTTACGAACCATCCAATTTTGCTTCAAATTTTAGGCTAAAATTTGAAGCAAAATTGGATGGTTCGTAAACATCCTTCCCGATATCGGATTGAGGTGATTTTTTACATGGACCCTAAACGATGTATTTTAAACAAAATGAGCGGCTCTGATCATCTTTGCGGGACCCGAGACGGGCACAAAAGCGGTCTGTGCGTGGCTGCTGTGCGCCTCTTGCTGTGCCTGTAGCAGCATTCCACACCTTATCACCCCCTCACTCATATCAACGCCAGCCACCTCCCGACCTTTATTGCTTCTGCCCCTTCCAGAGCAACATATCATTTTGTTCGGAAGCCATTTTAGTTTTAGTTTTCATTTTGTTTCTAATCATTACTCTACATCTTTTTTTAATCATTACCCTATTTTTTCAATTATTACTTTCTTATCTCTCTCTATCTCTCTCCAATCATTACCCCTATCTTCAATCATTATCCTATTTCTCTCTCTACCCATTACCAAAACTAAACTAAACTAAACTCTCAACTAAACACTACCATCATCTTCACTATTATTCATGCACCAACCCCACACCATTCACCATCATCTTAATTCCTCCTAGTATTCCCTCCTATAATTTGCAACTTTCCCACCTCACTCTCCTGCTCCATTCCAGTAAGGTTCCGTTCCATTTTTTCAAAAAGTAAGTTTTTGAAAAAGAAGGTAAATTTCAAGGTCAAAAATTATGTGTTTACGCAAATAATTTTCCTACCAATATAGATATTATTCGATAGAGCTCATTGAGATCTTTTAAATGGTGCAAAAAAATTGAAAAATTATTTTTCATTTTCATTATATTTGAGTTTGAAATTACCTTCTTTTTGAAAAAGAAGGTTTTTGGAAAAAGCGGAACGGGGTCTAAGCCATACCTCACCCTCCTATCACTCACCCTTCCCCACATCATTTATTCACTCCAAAACAATCTTCCCTCCCTCTTCTATATACATACCATTACACACACCTTAGAGCAAGTTTATCAGGTTAGCGAAAAAGGAGAAAAATGTATTTTGACTAATGAAAGGACAAAACTTTTCCTTGCAGCAGATGAGGTAAAGGCGTTGTTATTCTTCCTCCGGCTACAGTTCTTCGGCATAACAAGCGAAGAACTATTCAAAAGGCACTCAATTTTTTATTGTTTCTCTCCCTCTCTCTCTCTCTCTCTCCCCAAAAAAGAAAAAAGGAAATAAAAGTAATAATATTTTGATAGAGAATAGGTTAAATAGATAGTATTGGTGCAGTGTTGAAAAAGATATAAGTAGGTAAAATGAAAAAAGTGCACTGTTTACGAGCAATTAAACCTCACAATTGGTAAACTTGCTCTTATACACCCACGTAATTCCCACACACACACACACTTGTAACCTGCAAATTTTAGAAGAGTGAGTGAGAGAGAAACACCCCCTCCGTTGTCATCTTCTTCCTCTAGCTCCATTTCACTTCATCCTTGCCGCCTATCTCATTTTTCGCTCCAAATCCGAATTCCAAGGTAGAAATCTCTTTCCCATTTTCCCTAAGTATATTTAGGTGTATGCGACTTAGATTAGGGGGTTGAACTAAGCCCAAATGAAAAATAACAATTTCGGTCGAAATTGCGGAAGTTCAAGAAAAATATGAAATTTGAAAACTATTGAAACTTGGTTCTAAATCAGAACCTAGATGTTAGTCGAAACAAAAAAAAAAAAAGATCTAGAATGTATTATACTTAAGTTTTCTTTTACTACTGATGAATGATTGTATACCATTGTTAATTGTTTATTTATTTATTTTTTTTGCTTGGCACCATTGTAAAATGTTTATTGTGAATGAGGTTAGCTTGATTGTTTACTAATCATTTAGTGATCCAAACCGAAACCAATTTCAATGAAATTTTTGATGAAATATGGGACCTCATGTTCTTACGGCCTGTTTGGCCATTGTTGGCTTGTCAAGTCATGATTTGGTCATTAGATACTAAATTAGTTAAACCAAGAAGTAACGTGAAGAGGAACCATCCTTTGAAAGTATAATAATACCTATACATGAGGTATTTAAAGTTTGCTACTGGTACTCAAAAAAAAAAGTGTATATATATATATATATATATAAATTTTTCCCAAAACAAAATCTATACCTTTGGTCATTATTTAATAGTTTTGGAACCTTTAGACACCTGTAAGTTTTCCCCAGAATCGTGACAAAAGATAAAATAAAATAATAGATGACTAATCTACTTCAACTTTGATACAGAACAAACGCACCGAAGTTCCTAATTACGCTTTGGTTTTGACTAAATAAATAAAAGTTGTGAATGTAATCAGACTAATCTTTTGACAGATTAATAATGTTACATGCTACTAGTTGTTATTATTGAACTATAAGGTTGAGTTCATTATTATTATTGTTAATATGTTTTTGATGTCGTGTACGTGAACATAGAATTGGACAATAGGTACATTGGGTGGTACCCGAGATTTGAATAAATGATTAGATGTTAAAACCAAGGGGAAGTGAAATGTTGATAGTCACTATTGTGACAGTTACGGTTAGGAGATAGCCAAAGTGGCCGAGGACCGTTGATTACTGAAAGAATGGGTAACGGTATATGGCACTTGTGGTTTAAGACCGGTGAATTTTAATATATTGCGCGAACCTTGAATATGGCACTGCTAGATTTATCTTCCGGAATTTCTAGGGGTGTTTCAATTGGTTGAAACCGGAGTATGGGTATCATTTCTCGCAGTTGGTTGGTTTATCATTCGCTCCTTGTGATGGTACAGCCGAGTTCAACCCGACATATAGTTTGGTCTTGTTTGTTTGGGACCCCAGGCTGGGTAAGCAAGGAGAGGGTAAATCGGCAGAGTTGCTATAGTTCAGAGGTTATTTGAGAGGAGTATTTCTCTTGGTGGAGAAGTCTAGAATTCACATAAAGGCAAGAATAATTCATAAAATACTACTTTTTGCTACGACTTTATTAAATGCATCTGTTTACTCTTTTTTATGATATTACTTGTATGTTATGGGTTTAATGGGTTTAGAGATATCTACTGGGTGATTTATCACTCACGGATACGTTTGTATTTTAGCAAATCGATTGTTTTGGCGGTCAACTTGCTAGAGTTTCCAGAGAGTTCAGAATTCGGTGACATAGAGGAGCAGCCTTATGAGGCGGACCTGTATAATACAAGAGAGATCCCAGAAGCGGAGACTGAGACAGAGTATGTTTGGAATCCGTATCAGAACTAGAAGTCACTCTGGAGTTGATTTTTAAATAAATGTCAAACTTTTATGTTTGTTAATTCAGTATTCCAAAAATTGGGTCTGTAATAAATAAAATTTTATTATGCAATAATTGTACTTAGTTATGGTAATAAAGTTTAATTAAATTAATCTTTTTTATGAAAAATCACTAATTAATGCTTCCGAAATTCCTTAGAAAATCGGGGTGTTACAGATACACCCATCCTATCAACTCTTTCTTTCTTTTTTACATTAATCAATGTACTGCGTTCATAGACGCACACAACCGATTCCCCAAAAAAACTAAACCAATCTAATCAGTATAGTGGAGTTAGTTATGGATATGCCTCTTGCGATGAGAGAATTTGTAATTAGAGACAGCTTGAATATCAGCTAGATTAGGTTGAGAGCTAGCCCATGCTCATTTGCTTGAAACTCTACTGAATGTGGTACTTCTTTTCATAAGTTCTATTGAATTTCCGTTTGACCGGTAAAAAAAAAAAAAAGTATAGCTGAGTTAGGATTTTGATATGAGGGGAACCGACTTAATAAAACATCTATATATTCTAAACATATATACTTATTGCATGTATATTATAGAGCTTTTGCTTTTTCAATATACTCATGCATACATTTGTACATTGAAATTATTCTGGCTTAATGAAGTAAAAGTGCGTTAACCATTTTGTTCTATTAATTCAATTCTTTAGGCTATTATAACACTCACATATGTAAATTTCTATTTATGAAAGAAATTGAAAAATCAGATTATGAAAGAACCAGCTTTAGATCAAATGAAACCAAAATTATTAAGAAGCAATTACACTAATAATATCTCAAAATTAGATATGATAGTACTAATCGAATGTTTAAAATTCGGTGGGGCCGGGGTGCCCGATCCCTAGCTACACACCTCCGCCATGTACTAAAACTGATCCATCATCAAGTTTGCATGGTTACGGTCTAGTTGAAAAAAAAATTAACATGTAGGGTTTTAATTCGTGAATGATATATATAGTAGTATCGAATTTCAATTTTTGATTGGACTTCGTAAATCCGGACGGAGACCTGTTGTTGGCATATATAGGATTAGGCATAGCTAAGTGGAGTGGGAGGCTGGCCTTAATTGTATTCTCTCTCTCTCTCTCTCTCTCTCTCTCTCTCTCTCTCTCTCTCTCTATATATATATATATATATATATATTATCTCAAGTCCGATCGACATTCTTGCATGTGAATTTAATTTGTAAATCCTTAGTATTATTATGGTCATAGGAGGATACCAAAACTTTCACGTCCCTTTTATTTCATTTTATTTTATATAAGCATCGGTGTTATTTAATTACTACTCCATATATGATTGACCCTGATCCCTTCCGGACCCCACTAGTATATATCGTTTATTAAAACAATACTTTTTCATGTACTAGATTAATTATTCTATAACCTTAATTAGTTGCTAGCTAGCTAGATAGCCACGCATGCATTACATAACTAGCTACTATTGGACCGTGAAAATTAAGTAAGAAAAGAAAAGAGTAAATTAGTGATCAACCACCGGCCTTGTCACATGCATGTGAATAAAATACCTGATTTGTCCACCCAAAATTATTCTCATAAATCAGTGAGATTGTTTCGAAATTTTAGGTAGATTGATTCATTTCAATTCTGTAGACAGAAATTTCCGGACTATTAGTTGATGTAGTTAATTTGGAAAAGTAGGAAGACGTTATTGCATAAGAAACCTTATTTGCATAAGAAAATGATTTGAAATGATTTTTCTTATGTCACTATCAAAAAATAAGTGTAGTGTAGAAATTAAACGTTTTGGAAAAATTAGGAGACCTGCTTCCCCCCAACCGAATTCCACATTTACCCCCGCCAACCCACCCCCTCCCTTCTTTCTTTCTTTCCTTCCAGTTGGTTCTTTTTTTTTTTTCTTCTCTTTATTTCTTTTTTTTTTTTCCAGTTTGAATTATTTCCTTTTTAATTTCAATTATTTTCTTTATTTGTTTCTTTTCCCATTTACCTCCCTTGTTTTTTTTTGATTAACTGAAATTCTATTTTCAATTAAAATTGACTTTATACTTAATAAATTTATATTATTTTAATTAGTTAATTAATTTGTCTTAACAATGAATTTTGGTTGGAAGTAAATTCCGGTATATAATCGCGACTATTTATGGGAGATGCTCTCCCCACTACGAACATCATTCTCCAATGACCAACTATCTGAAATTGAAAAGTTGTAGTCATTCATTGTTCCATCCCAAATTTTTCACTGCGGCGTTCCTAAAAAATTTTGTGTACACAGTTTGTGAGGAAAACCTAAGTAACCATGCTACAAATCAAACTATTATTTCTTACATTTAAAAAATTTGTTCTTTCTTTCTTACACAATAGGTTCAAGTCTAATTCTAGGTTTTGTAAAGTAATTGAGAGAAAAAAAAGTGTTTCAATTGATCTTATTTATCGGGCTGTTTTTCCCCCGGCCCCTTTTTTTTTGTCCTTTATAGATTAAAAAATATAGTTTCAAAAATAAGTGTTCCAATTTTCAATCCGTTTGAATCAGTGCAAAGTTGTTATTTTTCTAATCATTTCATTCTAAATGGTCATAATAAATTTTTGGCTCCAAGGCATTTCAATGGATACCCTAACAGAGTCTTGAAACTAAATAATAAGTCTTAGGATGTTTGTTGAAAGGCCAAACCAAAAAATTCATTATGACCATTTAAAATAAAATAATAAAAAACGATCTTTGCTCTGATTTAAAAGTCTAATTCTAGGTTTTGTAAAGTAATTGAGAGAAAAAAAAGTGTTTCAATTGATCTTATTTATCGGACTGTTTCCCCCCCCCCCCCCCCCCCCCCCCCCCCCTTTTTTTGTCCTTTATAGATTAAAAAATATAGTTACAAAAATAAGTGTTCCAATTTTCATTCCGTTTGAATCAGTGCAAAGTTGTTATTTTTCTGATCATTTCATCCTAAATGGTCATAATAAATTTTTGGCTCCAAGGCATTTCAATGGACACCCTAACAGAGTCTTGAAACTAAATAATGAGTCTTAGGATGTTTGTTGAAAGGCCAAACCAAAAAATTCATTATGACCATGTAAAATAAACCAAACCAAACCAAACCAAACCAAACCAAACTGAGCCTTAAGTCCCAATTACTTGGGGTCGGCTACATGAATCCTTTTTCTCCATTGAGCTCTGTCAAGAGCCATTTGTGCACACAAACCTATTCTACTCATATCGTTGCGTATCACAGCATCTAAAGTCAATTTAGGTCTACCCCTCCCTGTAGCATTGCTACCCAAAACTATCCTATCTGCTCTCTTAACTACTGCATCTCCTAGTCTACGGTAGACATGCCCAAACCATCTTAGCCTATTTTCCCTCAATTTCTCTTCTATGGGTGCTACACCTACCATCTCCCGAACCGTTTCATTTCTAATCCTATCTCTTCTAGTCTTACCACACAACCACCTCAACATTCTCATTTCTGCTACACTCATCTTAGTCACCTGTTGTTTCTTAATAGGCCAACATTCTGTCCCGTAAAGCATCGCTGGCCTGATGGCAGTTCCATAAAATTTTCCCTTCAATTTTATGGGTACCCTCTTGTCACACAGTACACCAGTAGCGCTCCTCCACTTGAGCCACCCCACTTGAATCCTATGATTCACATCATCGGCAATCTCTCCGTCCCTACTAATGATTGATCCTAAGTATTTAAAATGAGCACTCTTAGGTATCTCCTGGTCTTGGATCATCACTCTTTCTTCGTGCGCACTGCTGGTACCACTAAACTTGCACACCATATACTCTGTTTTACTCCTACTGATTCGGAAACCCTTTGACTCTAATGCTTCCCTCCAAATTTCTAGTTTCGTATTAACACCTCTAGCGGATTCATCTACGAGGACAATGTCATCTGCAAACATCATACACCATGGGATATCCTCCTGAAATTGTCTAGTCAATTCATCCATAACTAATGCAAAAAGGTACGGGCTCAAGGCTGACCCTTGATGCAATCCTACAGTGATTGGGAATTCACTCGTTTCCCCTACTGGTGATCGAATGGTAGTGACGGCACCTTCATACATGTCTCTAATCACCTCGATATACCCTTTGGTCACTCCCTTTCTCTCCAGAACCCACCATATGATGTCTCTAGACACCCTATCATAAGCCTTTTCTAAGTCTATGAAAACCATATGGAGATCCTTCTTCTTTGCTCTATATTTTTCTACCATTCTCCTTAATAAGTAGATAGCTTCCATGGTTGATCTACCAGGCATGAACCCAAACTGTTTCTCTGACACGGTAGTCACTACCCTCAAGCGATGCTCAATAACTCTTTCCCACAGCTTCATCGTATGACTCATCAATTTAATACCTCTGTAGTTGTTGCAGCTTTGAATATCCCCTTTATTCTTATAGATAGGTACTAGAGTGCTCCTTCTCCATTCGTCGGGCATCTTCCTCGTCATAATAATCTTGTTAAACAATTTCGTCAACCAAGTCACCCCCAGGTCACCTAGACTTTTCCACACTTCAATAGGGATACCATCTGGTCCTAAGGCCTTACCTGGTTTCATCCTTTTCAAAGCTTTGACTACTTCGACCTTTTGTATTCTCCGATAAAATTCATATTCTATATTCTCACCAGGTTCATACTATTCCTCCCCCCCAAAGCCTCCTTCATGTTTCTCATTTAACAACTTCTCGAAGTACGACTTCCATCTATCTTTGATCGCCTCGTCTTTTACCAACACCACCGAATCAATATCTTTTATACACTTAACTTGAGAAACGTCTTTAGCTCTCCTTTCTCGCAACTTGGCAAGTTTATAAATAATTTTTTCTCCATCTTTACTATCGAGTCTAGCATAGAAATTCTCATAGGCTTCCAACTTAGCATCCCTAACAGCTTTCTTAGCTTCTTTGCTAGCCTGTTTATAACCCTGAAAATGTTCCTCAATCCGGTCCTTTTGCCACTTTTTAAAGCACTCCTTCTTGGCTTTGACCTTGGTTTGAACCTCATCATTCCACCACCATGTCTCCTTAGAAATTGGACCTTTTCCCTTCGACTCCCCGAGAACTTCTCTCGATATTCTTCTAATACCGTCAGCTATGGTATTCCACATATTGTCACTATCTCCTTCCACTCCCCACTGTACTTCTTGGGACATTCTTTCCTTGAATACCTTTAGTTTCTCCCCTCTTAGGCCCCACCATTTAGTTCGTGGGCATCTAGTTTCCTTTCTCCTTCTAATATTCCCCTTGAGACTAATATCTAACACCAAAAGTCTATGTTGTGCCACTAAACACTCTCCGGGGATAAAAACGATCTTTGCTCTGATTTAACTGAATTAAAAATTAAAGCACTTAATTCTTGAATTATATTTTTAAATATACAAAGGGTGTATTTATAGAAATTAAATAAATACGACATAAATAATTAAATCAATAAGATATAAATAATTAAATAAACAAATAAATTAAAACGTAGGGGGACCCAGGGCTCTGCTGCCCCAAGGGCACAGTCACCCCTACGAAGCCCCTAAAACATTGCCGTTTTAGTTTTTTTAAAAAAAAATCGAAACCAGCCATTTGCAATCCTATGAAGTAGAAACATGATTATGAGAGGCCTATAGACAAAATTTGACTATGTCTCTTTAGAATAATATGATCAAAATAATAAGATCTTCACATAGTTCAAATGGATTAAAAATTGAAGCATTTAATTTTTTAACCATATTTTTGAATATATAAACGGTCTCAAAAAATTAAGTGCTCAAATTTTCACTCTATTTGAATCGGTGCAAAGATCTTGTCAATAAAATTAGAATAACAAGATCTTTGCACCGATTTAAATGGAGTGAAAATTTGAGCACTTAATTTTTTGAGACCGTTTATATATTAAAAAATATGTTTAAAAAATTAAGTGCTTCAATTTTTAATCCGTTTGAACGGGTGTGCAGATATTTTTATTCTGATCATATTATTCTAAAGATATATAATTAAATTTTGTCTCTAGGGCTCTCATAATTACGTTTATGCTCCATAGGATTGCAAATTGATGATTTTGATTTTTTTTTTTTTTATAATTAAAACGGTAACGTTTTAGGGGCTGTGGGGGAGGGGGAGTGGGGATTTGTAATTTGGGGGGAGCCGGGGGGAATCCAGGAAAAGTGTGGAAAAAATGTTGTGGGGTCGGGGGGGTGGGGTGTCAGGGGAGGAGGGAATAGCAATTTACAAAATTAGTGTAGAAATTCATCACTGAAAATAATAATATTCAATCAAGCTTTCAAAAATCATGACCAAAAATTAGGGAGAGAGAGAGAGAGAGAGAGAGAGAGAGAGAGAGAGAGAGAGAGAGAGAAATTTCCCTTACCCGAGTTGTCCACCCAAAATTATTCTCATAAATCAGTGGGATTGTTCCGAAATTTTAGGTAAATTGATTCATTTCAATACTGTAGACATAAACTTCCGGACTATTAGTTGATGTAGTTAATTTGGAAATGATTTTGGAAAAGTAGGAAGACTTTATTGCATAAGGAACCTTATTTGCATAAGGAAATGATTTTCCTTATGTTGCTTTCCTTGTGTCACTACCAAAAAATAAGTGTAGTGTAGAAACGTTTTGGAAAATTTAGTGTAAAAATTCATTACATAAGAGCATCCACAGTGGAATAAGCAAAAGCGAATAATCAAAACATGCCACATCAGATTTTGATTATCCATTTAGAGGTTGCTAAAGTTAGCAATGTTAAATCTCACATTGGTTATTTTTTGCTCATAATCAAAATCAATGGGACCATTACTTCCTCCTTTGAGTTTTCTCCAAACTTTTCCCCTTCATTTCACGTAAATCTTTTGAAAAACTAATTTTTGAAAACTAATTTATGTTGAAAACAGTTTTTATGAAAAAATATTTGTCTTTGAAAAAAAAATAGTTTAAGTTAAAAACAATTGGATAAAAAAATAGTTTATGAAAAAAAATAGTTTTGTGTAAATACAATTTTTTTTAAAATAGTTTTAAAAAAGATTGAAGAAACAGTTTTTATAAAAAACATAAAAAACAAAGTTAAAAATAGTTCATATAAAGACGGTTTTTTTTTTAGAAAAAATTTCTGGAAATAATAGGAGTAAGAATAGTTTTTAATTTATAATTATTTTTTGAAAACATTGTTGAGAGAGATAGAAGATTTTTGTGCAACGATGAGTGTATTTGATTGAGAAATGTGGGGATTACTAAATTTGGTTATTGGCAAAAAGTTGTTAGTTTTGATTATTTAAAAGCCAAAATTTGATGAGTTGCTAAGAGATTGTTAAGTTTGGTTATTCCAATGTAAGCACTTTTTTGAACAAATATTGCTAACTCTAGCAACCTTTTGTTTTGCTTATTCCACTGTGGATGCTCTAAGGATATGATTTGAAATGATTTTCCTTATGTTGCTTGCCTTATGTCACTACCAAAAAATAAGTGGTGTAGAAACGTTTTGGGAAATTTAGTGTAGAAATTCATTACATAACGATATGATTTGAAATGATTTTCCTTATATTGCTTTCCTTATGTCACTACCAAAAAATAAGTGTAGTGTAAAAACGTTTTGAAAAATTTAGTGCAGAAATTCATTACTGAAAATAATAGTATTCAATCAAGCTTTCAAAAATCATGACCAAAATTAGGAGAGAGAGAGAGAGAGAGAGAGAGAGAGAGAGAGAGAGAGAGAGAGAGAGAGAGAAATTTCCCTTACCCGATTTGTCCACCCAAAATTATTCTCATAAATCAGTGGGATTGTTCCGAAATATTAGGTAGATTGATCCATTTGAATTCTGTAGACAGAAACTTCCGAACTATTAGTTGATGAAGTTAATTTCGAAATGATTTTGGAAAAGTAGGAAGACGTTATTGCATAGGAAACCTTATTTGCATAAGGAAATGATTTGAAATGATTTTCCTTATGTCACTACCAAAAAATAAGTGTACTATAGAAATTAAACGTTTCGGAAAAATTAGTGTAGAAATTCATCACTGAAAATAATAGTATTCAATCAAGCTTTCAAAAATCATGACCAAAAATTAGGGAGAGAGAGAGAGAGAGAGAGAGAGAGAGAGAGAGAGAGAGAGAAATTTCCCTTACCCGATTTGTCCACCCAAAATTATTCTCATAAATCAGTGGGACTGTTCCAAAATTTTAGGCAGATTGATTCATTTCAATACTGTAGACAGAAACTTTCGGACTATTAGTTGATGTAGTTAATTTGGAAATGATTTTGGAAAAGTAGGAAGACTTTATTGCATAAGGAACCTTATTTGCATAAGGACATGATTTTCCTTATGTTGCTTTCCTTATGTCACTACCAAAAAATAAGTGTAGTGTAGAACCGTTTTGGGAAATTTAGTGTAGAAATTCATTACATAAGGATATGATTTGAAATGATTTTCCTTATATTGCTTTCCTTATGTCACTACCAAAAAATAAGTGTAGTGTAGAAACGTTTTGAAAAATTTAGTGTAGAAATTCATTACTGAAAATAATAGTATTCAATCAAGTTTTCAAAAAGCATGACCAAAAATTAGGAAGAGAGAGAGAGAGAGAGAGAGAGAGAGAGAGAGAGAGAGAGAGAGAGAGAGAGAGAGAGAGAAATTTTCCTTACCCGATTTATCCTTCCAAAATTAGTCTCATAAATCAGTGGGATTGCTCCAAAATTTTAGGTAGATTGATTCATTTCAATACTGTAGACAGATACTTCCGGACTATTAGTCGGATTGATTCATTTAAATTTCAAATTTGTAATTAGACAATAAAAGAAAGGAAACTTTCGGACTATTAGTCAGATTGATTCATTTAAATTAGACAATAATTCCGTTTTTTACTGATTCCTCTAATTCTATATTAGGGAAAGATTTAAGACTAAAAAAGGAATATAGAATGGAGGGCGGAGATTTATGCAAAAGGAGGGGATAAATCTGAACTGTTGGTTGTCTTTTGGATTCAAACACTTCTCTGTCATATTATATAGATATTCTACTTAGTACGTACGTAGTACTTATTAATTGACAACTGTAGTTATTTTTTTTTGCTCGGCAATTGACAACTGTAGTAAATTGAGGGTCGAGCTAGTAATTGACTGACGTACGTTGAAACCAAATTAACAAAACATGCAATGGATGTTGCCCGGCCAGAGTAGAGACTGCGCGCAATTGTTTGTTTATGCATGCAATGAAATGATTGTCTCCCACAAGATCAGTAGTACTGAAGCAAATATATCATCAATTTTTAAAAAAATTAATTGGGAAAGCAAATTAATACTAAAAAATTGACAACTGTAGTATTAATTTGTTTTTCCAATTAATTTTTTTAAAAATTGATGATATATTTGCTTCAGTACTGCTGATCTTGTGGGAGACAATCATTTCATTGCATGCATAAACAAACAATTGCGCGCAGTCTCTACTCTGGCCGGGCAACATCCATTGCATGTTTTGTTAATTTGGTTTCAACGTACGTCAGTCAATTACTAGCTCGACCCTCAATTTAAGGGAGTATCCATGCATGTGGTGTGGCCGGATTAATATTGTATTACCAGCTGCTTTATCCCATGCATGCATCTTATGAGATGACCCAATTATAGTATCATTTCCTCTCTCTCTCTCTCTCTCTCTCTCTCTCAACTGAACTTGAGCTTAAGTGGTTGTTATATGTTGCGTCGGAATCTTGCCAACTTTGTTGTTTGGTTCTTTTATTTTTTCTTTCTAAAAAAATCGAGAGGTTGTGAGGGGTAGATTGAGATTTCGCGGGTAGGAGCACTAGGAGAGTTTTTGTTCGGTCTTCGAGCTCTCTCTCAATGCATTTTGTTTCATATTGTACTAATGCTGTTATGATCTTTGTCATATATAAAATTCCTTTTGTGGATTAAAAAAAAACACAGAAGTGGTTGTTCTATTTGCAAACAAGGTTTTATATTCGCGGTTAATTATGGAGATGTTTCGGACGCAGCTATGCACAACTTATATAATAATCCGCTAAGATTTAATTATAACTTGCAAAAAACAAAAAAAAAACTATGGTCACAAGTAGTGGTGATAAGACCTTTGACCAACTAACCATATAGTTGCTCAAGGGGCCGGTCACCTAGTGCTCTAAGAGTTTTGACTTAATAAGAGTTTATTTTTTCTGACAGTCTCATGTTTCAAATTTATCTAAAGTGCTATCAATTTTTGTGGGATCAATTCATATGGATTTTACTACGACTATAATTTGGGAGGTGGCGAAATGAATTAGCCCGTAGAGTTAATGAAAGGATGTGTAAATTGGTCGTGACACTTCGAGCTAGAGTTATCAACAAAACTCTATGGGCGAGGAATTTTAGATATGGTGCACAGACAAAACGTACGTCATGAAGTTGGAGGCCAATTCATTTTGGGATTTGGGATATTGCGCTAGGGTGAGTTCGTGACACCCCGCTTTTCGGTGGCCAGCGGTACTGTAGGATGACAGGCTTCGTCCGGACTGGAGGGGGCAAATCATGATTTATAAGAAAATATCCTTCCTACTTGTACAAGGCCTTTAAAGCCGTGAGGGCAGGCCAAAGCGCATAGGGACTTCACAGTTAAGCGTGGTCATCCTAGTGTAGTCCAGGGATGGGTGACCTATTGGGAAGTCTATGGGCTTTGGGCATCTAAAGTGGACAATATTGTACAAAGATGGAGCGAGTCGTTACAGAGTTATTTTGCAATCGTTCTAGCTCTAATGAATAGATAAAATATGATTAAACGGGTCGTTACAAAGTTATTTTGCACTCATTCTAGCTCTAACGAATAGATAAAATATGATTAAAAGTCGCCAAATCGATCGATCGATCGCGTGGGGCGTGCATATATAGTTGACGAGGTTGGGGTTGCAAATGGAATAATTGACTAGCCCTCCCTTTTCTTCTCTTTCTTTAACAAATATTGTACTATACTATACTCCACCCGAATTTGTCCGGAAAACAAGGGCAATTTTGAAGGAAGACCGAAGACGTAGAAATTTGGGTTTGGCATGTAATATTTTGGGGTCTCCGACTCTCCGTCATCAAACCCGTTTCTTCTTCGATCTGTTGTCAATAAAACAATCGATCACAAGTTTCTCATATGACCAATTAAACGTACTAATTAAACTCTATCTAACTCCATCAATTTCAATTGGAGAAGCTTACAAGCTACCATATACGAATATATATCCCATCCTCCCCTCCCAGCTTCAATTCCTACGCACGCTACTACCTTCTAACTTGCAGCCAAAGAAAAAGCAAGCTAGCGGAAAATTGTTCAATCCTCTTGGAGCATTGCTACGTCGTGCCCTAAGTTCTTTCTCCATCTCACATCAGTGTGAGCTCCTCACTTATGTGTGATATATACATATGTACACACACTTATATATATATATATATATATATATACATACATACATACATACACACACACATACGGAGAAAGTCTACAATACACATCCCTTAAAAGGGTGCACCATATGCACCTATTTTAAGGTTCATTCGTAACATTTTAGTATATTTCGTAACTTTTATTCTAGAATTCATAACCTTTTAACAGTATAATTCGTAACATTTTCATTATGATTCATAACATTTTGGTGTTTCTCGTAATATGATTCGTAACTTTTTAGCAATACGATTCGTAACATTTTCTCTACAATTCATAACATTTTGGGGGGTGCATATGAGACACACCTAAATAAGGGGTGTGTATTGGAGTCTTTATGTACATGTATGTGTGTGTGTGTGTGTGTTTGTGTGCGCGCGCAGGAGGGGGGGGGGGGGGGGGGGGGGGGGGTGCTATTTCGAAAGCAACTACGTACATTATATTCGTATTAAGAATACCTAATTAATTTCTCTTATACGTTGTCATCAGTTAACTCAGCTTCCAATCATGTAGTACTCCACATATTTTCGGAATACATGCATATGCACGATTTTGTGGTTGAAGTTAGAAATTTTGTACAGAGAGGGCCAAAAAGGGCATTCAAAGGAAGAGGGAAAAAAAAAAAAAAAGAAGTCGTCATCCTACAGTTCTAGATCATATATACATGTGAATCTGATTTCATAAATAAGTCATTGAATACTGAGAGGAAAAAATGATTGGATATACACATAGATAAGTAACGGGGATGAAAGTCGAAGTAATACTGCCATGCTAGCAACTTAATTGATTGCCTGATTAACATTTGGGGATAAAAGGCGATGTAATTAAGGAGAATATTGCATGCGATTAACATTAATTTATAATTGTTAATGTATTTTTAAGTCTAATTCCTATCCTTCTTGTGAATCTCTTGTCATAGCCGGTGACTTAACTACCTCGTTAATTAATTAATACTGTAGTGGCCTAAAGGGTGGACCAAATCCGTTGAGAAGGACAAATCAAAGGTACTAGTATTATGTATGGCTAATATTAATTGGATAGATCGAGGAAATTAAAAGGGTGGAGCTGGAGCATGCATGTGATCTGGGAGCTAGGGAGGCTAAAGTGGTGCAATTAATTAATAATTGAAGCCATGGTCCCCGATGCCGCAACTAGGTTTGGTTTTTGTTGCTGCAGCCCAGCTAGACCCCAGCATTAAAGTTAGGAGGATATACTATAAATTGTTAGGAAATAGATAGAATTTGGAAAATCGCACGAAAAATATCAATGTTAACTTGGGACGCTATGTCCTCAAGATATATAGATTTGTCATCACTACAATACTCTTGCGGAATCTTTGGACGTGCGTCTATCTATCTTTCAGGATAATATATAATGATCGAAATCTCCCACTAACGAGGTCTGGCCAACCAACTCAAATTTTTTACTCCCTCGTATATATGGAGATTCAAGGTTTACATGAATATGGAAAATCAATCCAAGAACCTCTCAAAAACAAGTTTAAAACTGATCATGGAAACACACACACACATGTTGGCATACATAATTTACTCCGAGTCCACAGATAATGATGGTAGGATCGATACAATGTAAGAGTCCGTAATTTATGGCCGGTGGGGCATGGGGGGCTGATGATCATGTGGTGCACGTAAGTCCCAAATAATTGTGGCTGGAATTATATGGCCGGCCGGGTACGTAGAAAAACAAATTATAGTGATATTAGTGCTCACGGCATTACACACTTCGGTTGAAATTGTGCGTGCCTACGACACTTGCTAACTAGTGGCTCAAACACTATATCGATTTAATAGTATGTAGTATGTGATCCGCTTCTTAGTGGCACGAAAGAGAATTACCCGTACTTACGACACTCCCCCAATTAAATTTTTAAGCTAGCTACAAAGAACATTTCTATCACCAAAAACTGCTAATGATGATCCCAATAGAACATTGCCTTTGCTTTCAGACACCAAAACTCCAAAAAAAAAAAGAGACAAAATATCCAAAAAAATTCCAATCCCAATAAACTCCAAAAATTTTCAAATACATTTGCTTTCACGAAGCTTTCTTGGCCCAGCTCCCACCGTCCACGAAACTTGACAGTTTTGAAAGATATCGCCAAGTAAGGAGCATTCCATGCAACTTTGTTGGCCCAGATTTGACAGATTTCATCGGAGAGAGAGAGAGAGAGAGAGAGAGAGAGAGAGAGAGAGAGAAGATGGTGATTGCACATGGATGATGATTTTTATTTTTTTTGATCCGCAAATGGATGATGATTGATTCATGCATATGCGTGGGGCCGGGCATGGAAATTGCGGAGAAGGATCCCTCGTAGTCGTTGGATCATCGATCGACTAGTTGATGACAAAATTATGAACCTCGTGTTTAGTAGAGTATACTTTTGCATATCATAATCATGGGCGGTCATATGATAAATGCAGTACTACAGCAAGCATGGCGTGACTCACAATATAGCGAGAGTACGTAGTTTTCAGTGTACATCGACCCATTAATCAATCTCCTCCAAGCACCAGCTAGTACTGCTGCTGTCATGTGGTGCTTAATTGTGCCATGCATTTTTGCAACCCAGTTTAGGATTGGAGCCCTATAATTTTAGTTCAGTAATGATAAAATCATATTAAAATTAAAAAAAAAAAAAAAACAGAACTTCTCATTCAACACTCTACATAAAATTTTAAACATATTTATTTTGGTTGAAAATATACTAAGCCTGGTTTACTTGTTTTATTGAGCTAGATTATCTACACCCCATTAATTTAAGTAAATTACAGTATCATTTACTTTAGCCACCTATCACTATCAATGATTCAAATTATATATTTAGTCCATTAATTTTTCTGAGCTCAGGGAATTTGCTTGAACCCCCTATACCTCTAGGGCTCGATTAGATGCGATATGAGTTTTTGGAGTATTATTTATGAAGGGGGATAAGATATATGGTAGATGCCTATTTGGATGGGGTATTGTGAATGGAGACTGTGATATCCCCCTTTTAGTTCGTGGGCCCCAGCTGAAGACGTCGTTTGGGAATCTAAAATAGAGGGGGAATTTCTCTTTACCCCTCCTCCACAGAACCTGCTAAAATGGATACGGCATCCAATTGGACCCCTAGTGTAGCTACCCATGGTTTAGGAGGCCCCCCGTGCATTGCATGACCCTGACGACAAACATCTCAACACTACTTGGATTGTTTTTGCTTACTGAGGGTGTTTGAAACATTTTGTCTAGCTCGACTAATCCCTCGGGGACATGTAGCTCCCCCGGCCCGTCTCACATGTACTGGCCCTACTGGCTAATTACCAAGCCTAAGTCCTGGGGATAACCTCAAGGGGGAGTGAATTATGAAATTTCACCATCGGTCCCCGTCCTTGAGATTCAAACCGTAGACCGTTCATTTGAAAATTCTATTGTGTTAGTAAAGAGAATTGAACCGAATACCTTATAAGAAAATAGATTCCTACTTGAACACCAAAACACTATTGTTTATATAAATATTTTTTATATTTATTAAGGGGATAGGGGAGAGGAATCCAACATTTTATTGGACAAATACAGTCAAATGGGACAAAGCCCAACCTCATAGGGACAAAGCCCAAAACACCCGAAGGCCTAGAAGCCCAGATAAAACAAATACAAGCACAAAACTTCAAATGGGCCAAAAACCCAGATCAAAACAATTAAGCCCAAATAAAAAAAAACCCTCCTTGTTCCACCCTCATCTTACCCTCGCTAATTAAAAACTATACAGGCTAGCTATACATCCAATCTCTAAATACTGGAGTAGCTAGTAGTATAAAATTAGCTATGGAAGTGAAGTGAGAATATCTTTTCTTTGCATTTATATATTAATTGCATATGCATTTACTCAATTGAACTGGGATTCAATTCATTGTCTCCTATCGTGCAATTTTTTTTTTGGCTAAGCTGATACAAGAGGAAGGGAGAAAGAAAGACAAACAGATTCGAGAATTGAAACAAAAACAAGGGAGAAGGCTAAACATTATTCTATCGTGCAACGTATTTACACGACTACTAAGAGTACCTACCGTAATAGGAGAAATATTATTTACCTCACTCATCACTAATGTCAAACTCATATACTTTTGTTGAAGATGCAAATTATAAATTTTCCCTTGAGTAGGATAAATCATACTGTAAATGAGTTTTCTTTATGATAAATCTTAAAGGAGTTAAATTCAGTGGACGACGCAGAATTCTTATTGCTAGGAGATCAAATTACATATATTCATATATTAACGAGTAACGACAATATATTATGGAAAATGATTTTGTCACTCTCTTTTTTGTTAACGTTACTCCCCTGCAAATGTATTTTTGCACAAAAAATACACTTGCAGGAGAATGACGTTAATAAAAAAAGGAGTGACAAAATCAGCGGCCTATATCATCCTTATATAATAATAACACAATTTTTAGAGGACTTTCCTTTATAATTTTTACAAACAAAATCTAAAATACAGTAAAAATAATGGAATAAATTAGAATGTGTGAGGGGACCGGGGCCCACTTGCACTACTTGGCCCACCTCTGGAGTAAATAAACTATATACGTACTCCATATTGTATTGCATGTACAGATTTTCTTTTGGGTTGCAGAGTCCGGCCGACATGCTCTTCCACCCATGTTGACCGTTTCGGCCCAATTCTACATATATATATATATAGAGAGAGAGAGAGAGAGAGAGAGAGAGAGAGAGAGAGAGAGCCTGAGCCTGAGCCTGCAACAAGGGGGAGGAAGGAAAAAAAGGGGTGGGCCTTTTCTTCCGAACAAGGAAAACACCTGGACCTGGTTTGAGGGAGAGAAAAATCTCTCCAAATCTTAGAGGAACTCCGGATCAAAACCAAACCAAAAAAAAAGAAGGAAAATTAATCTCACTAAACCCATTAAGGAAAATGTATATTGATATAAGCAAAAAGTATATAGATATCCATCAAAATACATCAATTAATATATATCCATCAAAATACATCGATATCTATCCGCCAAAATACGTCAATAACTATGAAAGTTTTATACGAGTTCCAATTGTTTTGTCTTTCTATTTGTATTATTTCATACCCAATGGGCTCATGTTAGCTAGACCAAAGAAAAAAAGATCAATTTTGTATTGTTTTATGTATTATTCCATACCAAAATGCGCTTACATAAGCCAGAACCACAGCAGAAAGAAAATAACTGTCCTCCACTTCAATGCTATGCTACAATCTCATTCCGGTAGGTAAAATCGACAAAATAACGGTTTGATTCGGATACACAACAAAAACTGAAATTACCCAAATAAGTAAGAGACAGAACAGGTTGGTACAAACTTCAACTACGTAATTAAGGTTTACAAAGGCATAAATAGAAAACTAAGATGCATGAAATAAAACAGACAGAAACCACAAAAACACCTACTTCTCCAAACCTAATAATAACGTAGACAATGGTACTACTCCATAGATAACAGATGATAGGAAGCGCAAAATGGAGACTTGGCACTAGCTACTCAATACTGCAACTTTGCAACTATATATAGATATATATATGGTATATATGATCCCCCACAGCCACAGGCAGTTGTTTAGAGTTCCTCATCCCGGATTCCTCCTTTCCCAGCCAGGTTATCTTTCATCTCTCTTTAGATTTCTGCTTGGCGGCTTCGTAGTTGGATGCTATCGTCTCCTTTGCAGAGTCAAGAGTCTCCCCAGCTTTGTTTTTGGCAGCTTCATCCCCCTCTTTGGTTTTCTCCTTGACCCAACTCAAGCGCTCCAGCCACTTCTTTAGCTTCTTCGACCTTACGGCACGCCTCATCGTAAGCTTCCTGCCCCTTCTTATACGCCTCTTGTGACGCATGTTCCTTCTTCTGAGATGCCTTCTCTTTTGCCCCTGACAAATTTTGATATGCCTTGTCCTTGGCCTCTAAGGCTGCCTGGTATGCCTTCTCCAGCGCTTCCTTCATCTTTGGAGATGTTTTGTCCTTGGTCTCTTCTGTAGACTGATAGGCCTTCTGCTTAGCCTCCTCTGCCTTTTCCTTTGATTCTCCGGCTTTCTGTGAAGCTGTCAATTTCTTTCACGGAGGCGGCTTTCTCAGCTGCAGCATCTATCACTTCTCGTGCTTTCTCCGTACTAGTGTATTCTCCAGCTCCTGCATTTATACATGCAATGTCCAATTTTGAAATACTGCTTTCATTAGACGGGCAGTTAATTAATCGCTATGAGTACTTGGAACTGTATTTCATTACAATGTAGCAACTTCTCGACTCACTGTAAATTAACTTACTAGTTTTGTCTTTATTAAAAAAATTGCATTTGTTAGTTTTTCATCAAACTTTTGTGGATTATTGATTTGTCTCGACAAGAGGAAATGAAAAAATAAAAAATTATGTTCGAAACTCTTGATTTTTTTAAATAAAGCACAAATTCGTTTCGACGAGGGAAATCGAAAAGTGAAATTTTAGAATCGAAACTCTTTAACTTTTTGAATGACTTTTTGAATAAAGAACAAATCATGCTAGTATAGTCAATGAGTTTTGATTTAAAAAATAATATTCAAAACTCTTTTAGTTTTTTGACTTATTTTTTTGTCCTATTAATTTAAAATTTTTAAAATTTGATCATAAAAGTTTGACGCCATAATAAAAAATGCAAAATTGTTTTGAAAAAGCCAAATGCAAAGCCACCCTGGAAGATATCCCCCAACCTTCTAGTACTAGGATAACTCATTCCGTACTAAAATTCCTCTCTTTCATCATCTATTCTAATATATAAAGGGAGAGCACCACTTTGGTGTCTCCCTTTTTTGTCATGCTTTTTCATTTCCAAAATTGTACACCCAATTGAATTCATTGGAGACTTAATTATAAGGGCATAATAGACAAATCCAACACCAATAACCACCGAACCCAATAACTACCCACCCCCACGTCAGTTTCCCTCCCACTTTCTCTCATTGTTTTACCACTGAGGCAAGAAGATGGTGAAGGAATCGGCGAGAAAGTGTTGCAATGGAAAAAGTGGGGTGTGCGTGAAGCTTTTCGGTGTCAACATTTTGGCCGAGAAAAAAGGAGAGGATTCCATGAGGAACTGCAAGAGCATAAGGAATATTGTTGCATGTCAGGGAGAAATCGTCGCCACCGATGATGATGGGTATTCGTCCGATGGCCCCGTTCATTCCAGGAGAGCCCATGAAAGGAAGAAGGGTAATAAACCATCGATTTCATGTTTACGTTTTTCTGGGTTCTTTTTGGTACATAGCATCACTTTTGTGTTTACAAGGGGGACTGGAGTGGAGGAGGAGTACGGGAGCGGAGGAGTAAAATGGCGTGGTCAAAGAATATCTTTGACCACGTCTAGAGAGAGAGAGAGAGTGGAATCGAGTGCCAATCAATGGTCAGGCTGGAGGGGATCATGGGGGATGGATTCCGGTGATTAGAAATCACAGAGGGTTAAAAACGATCAGGGAAAGAAGACAGGGTACTTTCACTCTGTTTGTGGACAACATACCCGAGTACAAAGACCAGTCCTGGTTAAGGTGTGCTTTTAGCAAGTTTGGGGTAGTTAAGGATGCATTTATACCGCAGAAGAGAAGCAAGCATACAGGCAATAAATTCGGTTTTGTTAGGTTTGATTGCCACGCGGCAGCTAGTATGGCGGTCTCCAGATTGAATGGTGTTTGGGTGGATAATGAGAAGCTCTTTGTTAAAGAGGCCAACTTTGGCTTCATTGAAGAGAAGCCCAGGGTGAGACATCTCAGGACTACCCCGATGAATGAGGATGGGATATTTCATGATGAGAACCCACAACAGAGTCATGGTAAAGAGGTGGATCCAGTGAATAGAAGAGAGGTGGGGATGCTAAAAAAGTGGGGCGACCCTTTTGACAGAGCTGCGGGAATCAACAAGTCTTTTGCCCAAGTGCTAAGGGGAGAATCTTCAAAAGCAAGGGCTATCTCAAAGAGCTCCTTAAAGATCAAGCCGAGTGGCAATGGATGGCTCCATAGGAGCGTAGTAGCAGTGCTGAACAGGGTGGTGCCCATGATCAAGCTGAAAGTGAGCTTTAGCCTGGAAACAGATCGTGTGGCCCAGTTTAGATCTCTGGGTGGAAGGTCTGTTCTGATTACATTTCAGAACCCGGAGGTGAGGGACGAGATGATCCAGAATCCATGGATGAAGATGTGGTTTGTTCCTGTGAAACCATGGAGGGGTGAACCAGCATGCCTAGAGAGATTTGTTTGGATAAGTTGTAAAGGAGTCCCATTAAATATCTGGAATGCCGTAACTTTTAAGTTGATAGCAGAGGTGTTTGGTTCTTTCATTATGTTAGATGAGTCAACTCTCCAAGAACTGTCCTTTGCAGAAGGGAAAATTTTGGTAGCCACGGAGGAAACCACTCCTATTGATTCGTGGATCAATATTGAGGTTCAAGGTGTGAGATATGATGTAAAAATCTCAGAATTTTCATCTTTTGTTTCTCCAGATGAGATTGAAGCTTTCTGTCCTTCGGCTATGGCAAAAGATGGTGAGGGTGAAGCCATGGTGAAGGCAACCAGAAATTCCAGTTCCAGCAGTGAGAAGGCAGTAGATGCTGACGTCGTTACTAAACCTGTGACCAATAGAACTAGCTTGGTTGGTGAAGGATGGGACTTCTCCACTGGTAAAGCTGTTGGAGGAGGCGGGGGCTCGAAGCAAACCGGGGCAGAAGAGCATTTAATGCTTGTCAATGAATGCCATCAAGCCAGCCCAGAGAAGTTTGAATCTAGAGTTGAAGACTTGGTGGAAAATGGAGGGGCAGAAGTGGATTCTGGGGCCCACAATACTCTTTTATACAAAGAAATTTTTTTGGCCCAGCAAGGGGTAGTGGACCTTAGTAATATTGATGGGCCTAATTTCCCCCCTACCCCAGTGAATGATTTGGGCCATTTTTGTGGTGCTAAATCTACCTCTTCTGGTGCTGATGGAAGAGCTCAAGCTGAGTGCAACCCCGATGCAGGAAGTCAGGAATTAAAGGAAGCGATGCTTGCCGAAGCTGAAGATATACAAGGGGGAAATGGAGCTGAAACTTCTACTGAGCTAGTGAGGGTTTCCCAGATTCCGAGCATTAACCTGTTGGTGGACCTTAATGATGCCGAGTGCCAAAAAAGGAGACGCAAACAAATGTCCAATCTAATGTGTATTAGTGAGGAGGACGGTTCGAATCCTGAGCAACAGGAGACAATTTCATCTTTCTCCTCAGAAGATCCTAATCCAAACGATTCAGACGCCTTCAGGGAGATCAAAGCCACTATGGCAGTGGGAGGTCAGTTGGGTATTATTTTCCAGCCCAATGACGATGTGATTCTTGGCAAAATGATTGAAATGGAGGCTCAGGAGTACACGGCTGTGCTGGAGAGAGAAGCGTGCGGGTAGCTTTTCTATCCCTCTGGTGATTTTTGCTTTGGATTATCTAGTTTTATGCTGATTTTATCATGGAACATTAGGGGTTTGGGGAGTTCTGTTAAAAAAAGATTCGTGTCTAAGCTTATTAAAAAAAGAAAGCCTGATTTGATGTTCATTCAAGAATCGAAACTGGAGAGTTTAGATAGAGGCGTTGTCCAGAATTTGTGGGGCAGTGGAGATTTCGAGTTTGCTACCTCGAATGCTACTGGGGCTTCTGGGGGACTATTGTCCATTTGGAATAAAGATTTTTTCAAAGTGGACAATATTGTCTCCCACAGATCCTTCATTATTTTACATGGTGTGATTTATAATTCTTTCCTTTATTGTGTGGTGAATGTATATGCTCCTAATGAGGTGGGTAGTAGGAGAATTCTGTGGGATGAATTATTAGGATTGAAGAGAAACTTTCCGGTACCGTGGTGTATGGGGGGAGATTTTAACGAGATTACTTCTATCAGTGAAAGGAAAGGGTATCAAAGGATGGAGAGAGGAATGAAGGATTTTTTGGACTTCTGTAATTCTATGGAGGTAATTGATATCCCAATGATTGGGAGAAAGTTTACTTGGACCAACTACCAAGACCAGGCCATCCTTAGTAGATTGGACTGATTTTTGCTCTCTCAACATTGGCTGGATAAGTTCAAAGTCCTTCAATGGGGGCTACACAGGCCTATTTCTGATCACTGTCCTATTATGCTGATAGATGATGGCAGAGATTGGGGCCCTAGACCTTTTAAGTTCATGGATATCTGGCTATCAAATCCAAAATGTATGGCTCTTGCTAAGGAAACATGGGAGAACTCGCAAGTGGGTGGATGGGCTGGCTATGTTATCTTGCAAAAACTTAGAGCAATCAAAGATAAGCTCAAGGTATGGAACAAAGAGGAATTTGGAGATGTCAACACGGCTTTACAGGATAGGGAAGCAGAGATTCATCAATATGATCTTCTGTTGGAGGAGAGAACACTCACTTCTGAGGAGAAAGCCTTGAGATGTAAGGCTAAAACAGAATTTTGGAGGCTTTCTCGACTGGTTGAGACTTTGGACAAAAATCAAGGTTGAATTGGATGAAACTGGGGGATAAAAATACGAGGTACTTCCAAGCTATTGCAAATAATAGGTTTCGGAGGAACATGGTGGGCTCGGTAAAGGTGAATGACAGAGTGCTAGAAGATCCTCTGGAGATAAAGGCTGCAGCTGTCGATTTTTTTCGTGATAACTTTAAAGAGGAGAGAAAGCATAGACCACTACTGGGGGGAACATTTCCTAGACGTCTAAATTTGGCCACTTCTAGTCAGTTGGATAATTTTTTTGAGGAAGGGGAGATTCTCGCAGCTTTGAAGGACTGTAGTAGTATCAAGGCTCCCGGCCCGGATGATTTCAACTTCTCATTCGTCAAAAAAGGGTGGGATTTTATCAAGGAGCTGCTGGTGCAATTCTTTGTTGAGTTCCATTCTAATTGCAAGCTCACTAGAGGTATCAACTCAACTTTTGTAGCTCTAATTCCGAAGGTTGATTGCCCCAGGTCTTTTAAAGAATTCCGACCCATAACTATGGTAGGTTGGGTTTATAAGGTGCTAGCTAAAGTTTTAGCTAATAGACTCAAATGCCATTTACCTTCCCTTATTGGTGAATCACAAGCTGCATTTATTGAGGGCAAGCAAATTTTGGATGGTGTTCTTATAGCAAACGAGATTATTCATGGTTGGAAAAACAGTACTCATGGAGGTTTGATTCTGAAAATTGATTTTGAGAGAGCCTATGATTGTGTTAATTGGGGATTTTTACTTGACTTATTTGCGAAATTGGGATTTGGGGCGAAATGGTGTGCTTGGATTAAGGAGTGTCTGTCCTCGATGTCTATGTCGATATTGATAAACGGTTCCGCTTCAAAGGAATTCCAAATTCAGAAGGGAATTCGTCAGGGGGATCCCCTATCTCCCTTTCTTTTCAATATTGTGGTTGAAGGGCTCAACATTTTGCTTGAAAGAGCAAAGGAACTGAACATCATTACAGGGGCTACAATTGGACCGAATGAATCAAATCGGGTCGTGGTTTCTCATCTCCAATTTGCTGACGACACAATTATTTTTTGCAATAACAACAAGGATGAGTTGACTAATATCAAAAGAATTCTTCGATGTTTTCAACTTATGTCAGGATTAAAGATAAACTTCTCCAAAAGTTCCTTGAGTGGGATTAAAGTGAGTCATCAGGATGTTACCTCCCTTGCTATGGTTATGGGGTGCAAAATTGATCACTTGCCAATCAAGTACTTGGGGCTACCGTTGGGAGCTAATCCAAGAAGAATCAAAACATGGGATCCGGTGGTTGAAAGAATGGAAAAAAGGCTAAGTGTATGGCGTAGAAGGTTCAACACATCTGGGGGTAGACTTACCTTGATGAACTCATCCCTCGGAAGTTTGCCTATATACTTTATGTCTTTATTCAAAATGCCGGTGTCAGTTGCCAAGGTGTTAGCTAAGATCCAGAGGCAATTTTTCTGGGGTGATACGGTGGATAAGAGAAAGATACACCTGGTCAAGTGGAATGTGATTTCCAAAAAGAAAGAGTATGGAGGGTTAGGGGTCAAGAATCTGATGATCCAAAATCATGCTCTTTTAGCCAAGTGGTGGTGGAGATTTCATAAGGACAATGACTCTCTCTGGGTGAAGGTAATCAAATGCAAATACAATCTGGAACCAAGATGTTGGTTACCTCGGATGCCCTCTTCAGGCAAGGTATCCAATATTTGGAAAGACATCTGCTCGGTTGGGGAGATCACTTCTAGTATTGGATCCATCCTTCAGGAAGGGTTTCAATTAGAGGTCCATTCGGGGCAGGAGATAATGTTCTGGAATCAAGTTTGGCTGGGGGACACAACTCTTAAAGAGGATTTTCCTCGCCTTTACCTCATCTCTACTCAAAAAGAGATGGTGATTAGTGATCTCAAAGTTGGTAATTGGAATCTATTGTTCCAGAGAGGGCTTTGGGATTGGGAAGTTCCACAATATGAGGAATTACTTTTGAGACTTCAACCAGTGCACCTGGACCCTTCTAAACGTGATCAGTTGAGGTGGAAATGGGCCCCTGATAATTGCTTCTCTGTGAAATCCATGTATAACAGATGGGAACAAACGGGCTTCGCGAAGGATCGGGTGTTGGGTTCGATTTGGAAGGGCATCTCCCCTCTTAAAGTGGAAATTTTTTCTTGGCTGGCACTCCAGAACAGAGTTGCTACGAAGTCAGTTCTCCTCGCCAGGAATATGATTCAAGAGGGCCAATCGGTGTTGTGTCCTTTCTGCTCCTTGTATGTCGAAACGCCCGAGCATCTCTTTCTCCACTGTCAATTTTCTTGGGATGTGTGGTCGTTGATTTTGGATTGGTGGCATGTCAGTTGGGTATGTCCGGCCTCCCTATTAGACCTCTTTACAATGTGGCTACATTTCAGCTTCAAAAATCTGGAGAAGTTCTTGTGGGAAACAACCTTCCAGGCTACAATTTGGTCCATTTGGTTGGTACGGAATGATCTGGTTTTCAACAATGCTTCTTGGCGAGTGGAGGACCTTGGGGAGCTAGTCAAAACCAGAGTTGCAATGTGGGTTAAAGTAAAGTTCGATATTAAGGTTTACTCGATAGAGGATTTTAAGAGGTATCTTGATGGTATGAGGAAGGTCAAAGTGTAAGTTGCTCCGTGAGGGTGTAAGCGATCCAATTTTCTGTTGGATGGTCTTTCTCCTTTTGTCTTTGTTTTGTTGTTTTGTTTCTTGCTATTTCTACTCTATAAGCGTGTGTGCTTTTGAGTGTTCTCTCGATGTACCCCTTTCGAGCCAATAAATTCTTCGTTTTGCCGAGCAAAAAAAAATATAAAAGAATATCTTTGAGTAATTTATCAAAGTAATTTATTAGGGCTTCGTTGGGTTTTTTATTTTGTGGTGTGGATGCTGATTTTTTTCGAAAATGATATAAAGTAAATTTGTCTTCAACTCAGGTATCACATGCAAAGCGTGTGTAAGTCCAAATTTACGGCAATTTTAATCACATTTTTTGTCATAATCCGATTTGTGTACACGCATTGCATGTGCTCCGTCCTCTAATTTTAATTTATATTATATCCCAACCAACATGGTGAAAGATTGTAATTAATCTACAACCGAACATATTCATTCATAAATTTGATAAGACAAAATACTCACGAATGCAAAACTCTCATCGTGTAAACAACTTTACATCTTCCCTCAATGAAATGATTTAAATAACAGAAAACATTCGAAACTAAAGGCACTCATCAGTTGAAACCATGATCTCTCAACGAACTGATTTAGTAGTCCATAATAGCTTGAGATCAACACCATATATTATAATAGACTAGAGGCCGGGGCACACGCAATGTGTGTGCAAGTCGGATTTTTCCAACATTTTGTAAAAATGCTTTCCACTTTTTGTTTGATCAAATTTTCACAAATATTGTGAAAATCCGACTTGCACACGCATCGCGTGTGCCCCGGCCTCTAGTACTGAATAAAATCTAAACCGGGACTTCTCATGAACTAAAAGAAAAATCAAATCCCCAAGGGACTTTCTTCAAACCCAACAACAATTATGATCATCCTATACGAAGCGGTTCAATGGACAACTATTTAGACACCTAAAAAAAATCCCAAATCTCAATCACATAGTTACCGATCAAATTTTTATGATCCAAACCGTTCAATGTGTGCAGAATATGATTTTAAAGGTGCCCGCGAGAAATTAGCCAAAAAAAAAGACCAGGAAGTGCTTGTTTTAAGCAGTTTTTAATTGAACCGTTCATTAAATTTAAGCTAAAAACTGCTTCGATCGAGCCCTTTTCGGTCTTTTTTTTTTTTTTTGCTGATTTCTTATGGGTATTCTTAAAATCACGTTTTGATCACATTGAGCGGCTTGGATCATCAAAATTTGATCAAGAACTATGAGGTGTTTTTTTATGTATGTAAATAGTTGTCTATTGAACCGCCCCGATATATATATATATATATATATATATATATATAGAGAGAGAGAGAGAGAGAGAGAGAGAGAGAGAGAGAGAGAGAGAGTGAGAGAGAGAGTCCCCTTCTCCTAAGGACCACTTCATTTTAATAAAATGAGGACATCCCTTTTCCAATCGAATTTTGATGATCTGAGCCGCTTAATATGTTCAGAACGTGATTTTAAGTGTACCCGCGAGAAATTGGCAAAAAAAATGACCTGAAAGGGCTTCATCCGAACAGTTTTTGTATATTTTTATCGAACGGTTCAAATAAAAACTGCTCAAATCAAGCTCTTCCCGGTCTTTTTTTTGCCTATTTCTCGAGGGTACTCTTAAAATCACGTTCTAAACACATTGAGCGACTCAGATCATCGAAATTCAATCGAAAAATGGGAGAAATGGATACGGATATGGATATATATATATATATATATATATATAGGAGCGGTTCCAGGGACACTTAAAAAAACCCTTAAAAAAACACTCCAAATCTTAATCTCATAGTTCCTGATCAAATTTTGATGATCCGAGCCGCTCAATGTGTTCAGAATGTGATTTTAAGGGTATCCGCGAGAAATTGGCAAAAAAACTAACCGAAAAGGGCTTGATTTGAGTAGTTTTTTATTGAACCGTTCAATAAAGTTCAATAAAAAACTGTTTGGATGAAGCCATTCCCGATTTTTTTTTTGCTGATTTCTCGCGGGCACCCTTAAAATCACGTTCTGATTACATTGAGCGGCTCGGATCATCAAAATTCGATCGGGAACTTGGGAGTGTTTTTTTAAGGGTTTTTTTAAGTGTCCCCGGAACCGCCCCGTATATATATATATATATATTCCAATAGTTCTCTCAAAACAAAGAAAACAACAGACAATTGTAAAATGTTGTTATCGTCAATGAGTTCTATAACTCTCGGTGAAAAAGGGAAGAATCATATCATAGAATATGCTCGAATTGACGTGTAAAAAAAAAAAAAAGTTGAACTAATTAATGACAGAAGTAATGATTCTCTCCATCGTTGATCATTTATCCCCAGTCCAAATCTATTAGCCATTCGTAAGGGATGGTTTACTTTTTGAACCCATTCCTTTTTTCTTCTCATTTGAACTATATATACTTTTACTTTTGTTAATTAACTTCATGTGGAATATATTTCTTTGAATTGAATTGTTTATCCAACGAAAAAATCAACCCAAAATCCATAGAGGACTCGAAATTGCCGGACGATCATGATTCATGCAGGCCCACCCATCCCTACGAAAAGGCGAGGAAGGCAGCAGGGCAAACATTTCTTGTTGGTTTGTGTGTGGTTTACATCCTCCTGGAAACTAAGTGGTAGTTTCCTGAATTGGACTAAACTGAAAATGGGTGAATTGGTCCCTCAACAGTATGCCACACCACCACCGTTGTCAAACAAAAGCTACAAAATGTCAATACATTCTTATGTACCGCTGTAATGGAGGAGAGATGGAGAGCACAACTCCTTGCATCCGTTCAATCGAGTCAATAAAGAATGCAGTATAAATACCTGCTATGAAGTGGGGGTTCTCTCTCTCACTCACTTTCTTTTGATGGAATACTCTTGGGGCTCAGCTTATCCTTCTGGCCTAATGTCATTTAGCTTAAGGTAAGATTGCTTTTATGTGGGCTTCACTGTATTCAGTTTGGTAGAGTTATGATGCCTTCTGTTAATAAATCCATACATTATGATTTCATTTTATTTTGGGTATGGAACCAGAGCACTTGTCAATATGGGGATGAAGCTTCTAGTAGTCATGATCTGCTTATTGGATTTGGCTTGCATTTTCGCTTTTGGCAATTGCACTGATGGGTTAGTGAGAATTGGTCTAAAGAGGTGGAATTTGGACCATAACAGTATAAATGCTGCAAGAATTACCAGAGGAGAGGTTATCGACTCCGTTGTTAAGGGTGATACCAACCCTAACATTGACCGTCTAAAAGACGAAGTTGTGTGTTTGAGGGATTATTTGGGTACCCAATTTTATGGAGAGATTGGCATCGGTTCACCTCCACAGCAATTCAATGTTGCTTTTGATACAGGGAGTTCCAATCTTTGGGTGCCATCTTCAAAATGCCACTTTTCTGTAAGTTATACCGCTAGTGCTACGCATTCTAATACTTTTGGGTATATGGAACTGAATTGTAAGATATTAACTCCATGCAGATTGCTTGCTACGGACATTCCAAGTACAGGGCAAGTTTGTCTAGTACATTCACCGAAATTGGTACATTACTCGGTCTTTATGGTTCCGGATGAATGATGATGTGTTTCTAAGTTAACATAATATAGCTTTTGGAAGTTCTGTTGATGGAACCATAATCAGGTTTCATGTTTGGTTCTGATATAGGAGTACCTTGCAAAATCCGTTATGGCTCTGGATCGATATATGGCTTCTTCAGCCAAGATAATGTGAGAGTTGGTGGTGTTGTCATCAAAGATCAAGTATGTGATTGTTTAATACAATTTATGCTATAATTAATCATTTCGTGGCAGCAATGATACATGATATCTATAATCATTCAGGTATTTTCCGAAGCTACAAGGGAGGGATTAATGTTCTTGCTTGCACAATTTGATGGGATACTTGGACTTGGGTTTCAGGACATGGCTGTTGGGAAAGTCAAGCCAGTGTGGTACGCTTTAAGTTCTATTGACCAGCAGTTAATTTGATAGTTTTGGCATAGTTTCATGATTAATTTGCTACGTGACGTGCAAAGAAAAGAAAATATTTTTTTCTGAAAAATGATTTTCACACTTCCCATTTTTATGAATGTACTCCATTTCTTGTCTTTTAGTGAAACCTTTATGTATATTTGTTTCACTAAATTCAAGAAAATGAGTGCATTTATCAAAAAAGAGAGTGTGGCAATTGTTACCCTTTTTTATGTAAACTTTTTCTATCCTTCTTTGTTATGTAGCCTCTGAAACTACAATGGTTGGTACAGGTATAATATGGTCCAACAAGGTCTTGTGACCCAGCAAGTCTTCTCTATATGGCTGAATACAAATCCAAAATCAGAGGTAGGAGGTGAGATTGTCTTTGGTGGTGTTGATTGGAGGCATTTTAGTGGTGATCATACTTTTGTCCCTATTGCTCAAAGTGGCTATTGGCAGGTAGTGAACCTCAAAGTTGATCTTATATGCTATTCAGAGTTATCTAGGTTGTTCCCGTGTTACTGCAAAGGCGAAAGTGTTTGACAACTAATACATAACCATTATGTTTCCAGATTGAGGTAGGAGATATTCTTATTGCAAGCAATTCAACAGGTGAAGCCATTATGGCCTAATCTCCCCATGCTTTACTCTTTAATTCCTCTCATTCAACTATAGACATGTTAATTATTTTTGGTTTCCTGAAAGATAGAATTTGAAGTGTCTTTACGCAATAGTTGAGATATTTGTCACACTCTTCCTGCTTTGCTAATAAACAACTTCAGGCATTCTCTTCCTGGTGCGCTCATAGTAATGCAAAAATCATTTTGTTCCTTGTGTGGATAAAGTTGAGGACCTGAGGCAAAAGAGGAGAGGAGCGGAGAAAAGTAGAGGTAGGGAAGATTTAATCACTTTGTTTACATAGAAGCAAAGGAGAGGAAATAAAGGACCAAAAGGGATGGAGCATGCTCATCCCGCTTCTATTAGGTGTACTTTTAGTGGGAATGTTATCCTTTTAACTAACTTCAAATTAGCTTTCTCTTTTTATGGTGATTGTTATAATAAGTTGGAGAATTGTACTATCCGTTGTAGTTTTTGAATAGCTCTAATGAGATTTGGTTTGAACGTGTTAGTTTTCATAGGCCTGCAAGGATGTGTTCTCTCTTTTAGTCTTCCCATTTTCTAAAAAAATTCTGCTCTTTATATGAACCAAAGAGTGGAAGGCATTAAGATCTTTTGATGTCTATAATCTTCGACTTTGCACTTGCCAAAAAAGAAAAGTAATGGATGGAATTTGAAGATGTGAAATATTTGAAAGGGACCTATTTGTGGATTTTATATTGTTACTTCTCATCTTGACGGTTTACCGTGTCATAGCAATCTCCATGGTTCCAAGTTTTGACACGAGTTAAAAGATCTCATGCAATTTTTTATCACCACTTTGACGTTAGGTGGCCGCAATTTATTTTCAGGTTTTTGTGGGGATGGTTGTGCTGCCATTGTAGATTCTGGGTCATCCTTTATTGGAGGTCCAACTGTATGTGTTTTCCCACCTTAAAATAAAATTTCTTCGTTTTACCCCCTTTCTTATCCATCTTTACCTGCTCTTTTTCAGACTATGATAGCTCAAATCAATCATGTCATTGGAGCAGAGGGAGTTGTAAGCTTGGAGTGTAAAAAAGTTGTTTCCAAGTATGGAGATCTGATATGGGAACTTTTAATATCAGGGGTTGCGTTCTTTCCTTCTGTTTTCCTTTTAACTTGTTTGCTAATGTTTAGTTTTCCTTGAGTGGGTGAAAGAGAGCTTCTCATATGTTATTTCTCTTGATGCCAGTTGCAACCCAGAAAAGTTTGTGTAGATATTGGACTATGTCTCTATAACCAATCGAGGTGGTCTGTTATATCTTGTTCTGTAAATATTCTTTGTTATCCACAAGAAAATAGATCTATTCTCTGTCCTAATTCACACGAACCAAAAATATGAATCCATTGCAGTGCAACTCTTGAAACTATGGTAGACATTATAAACTCACAGGGTTTACCAGATGGTGAAAGTGCTCTCTGTAATTTCTGTGAGATGACTGTTTTCTGGCTCCAAGTGGAATTTGAAAAACAGAGAGCAAAGGACAAAGTGTTCAGATATGTTAATGAGGTGATTTTTTCTTTTTGCGGTTTTTGGAATGTTGAACATTTGTTCTTGCTCCAGATTTGCATCAGCATCAATAGATATACGCTGGTGCTCCATCTAACCATATTTCCATTGTTCTTATTTTGAAGATGTGTGAGAGGCTTCCAAATCCTAGGCGGAAGTCATTTATTAACTGCGATAACATTGTTAACATGCCATATGTTTCCTTTCTCATTGGAGATAAATCCTTCCCCCTCTCTCCAGAACAGGTGTGCATTTCTTTCCTTAAATTGAACTATTATTACCCCCGTATAATAACTTCAGAGAACTAAGTAGAATATGTTGTTGTGTTCTGTAATGAATGATTTTGGGTAAGGTTCTGTAAAGATTGGTATCAGACTGATAAAAGTTTCAGAAACATAAGACACGAGAACTAAGATTTTGTGTCATAAAGTTTTCTTCTTGAGCCCTTTTGCTGGTTTTCATAATAAGACAAGCATACCACGGAATGCAAGATACACTTTTAAGCCTCGACTAGGGTAATTTTGTTTCTGGTGTTAGCTAGCTTAGCTAGGTTATTTGGTTTCTCATTAGTTGCATATTTCAGTGAATATGTTGTTTATTGCATCTGTTGATGGTTTACATTTTCCCTCAGTACACCATCAAAGTTGTAGAAGGCAGTTCTACCATCTGTCTTAGTGGGTTCGTTGCTTTGGATGTGCCTCCTACAAATGGTTCACTCTGGTAAATGTGCCACTCTTAACTTTTTGCCATTACCATGATAAACCATTAATATATTTGGAAACAAACATGTAAATACATATGATGTTACTCTTGATTTCTCCTCACGTGATAACCATTTCACGAATGACCGTGTGTTGAAATCTATATAATCCTTTTGCAGGATTCTTGGCGATTTATTCCTGGGAGCATACCACACTATATTCGACTTTGGTAACCTCAAAGTTGGATTTGCAAAAAGTTCTTAGTACTACTGTCAGTTCTCCCGTCTTATCTTGTGTTGTGAATGCAAGGTGCCCTTAGGTAAACGATATTCCAAAGTACACAACGGAACTTTATCGGATTTTACATACTTTGTTTATATATTTGATTTTCTGTGAGAGTTTCAATGAATAGGCTTTATGTAAGGTAATTGATCTATGAATAAAATCACATCTCTTTATGCGGAGTTATAGTTGATAGTTTTTTTTGGGTCCATTGGTGATGGGCTACACAATGTGTGCATTGCTTGGTAACCCTCCCTAAGACACTGAGAAAGAAGGAGGCAACCTAATACCTTTTTATTTTTGTTGTGAGTAGCCTCATGGAAAATATCCTTGGAAACAACAATACTAATGATAATAGGAACCTTTAGGCTGCAAGCCCCAGTGGTGAATTTAGAAGAACAAGCAACCCATATCACAATATGAAAATGATGGAGATGGCACTTCAAACAAATGTGGCACCGAACTTTAGCCTATTCAAATGGTCCAACTCTTGTATTTTCTAAATTAGATGGGCAACAGACAGATTCAAGTACCAGAATTTAGAAGATAAGAAACTTTTACTACCAGAATTATATAGTATAATTAACTTTTGGGAGCAGTTTGTAGTACTTCTGTAAGGATTGATCACAAAATCAAGAAGCCTACAACAACGACTGATCCTTGAGACAACCTTCGTGTGCTAAATGAGGGTACATGCATCTTGATATACTGTTGTTCCAGAAAGTGGTAAAAAAACACAGATCCATTATCATAATTTAGCGTACTTCTTGAGATTTTCACCAGCCTCTTTGGCATGCTCTGGCACAGGCATGTTGCATAGAAGAGTGACCCTTGATGATGATATCAAATGTTTGCTCTCCAAGTTTGAAGGATCAGCCTTATAGAGTTGTACCTCCCACACCTACCAAAAATTCCAATGCCCAAATATAGTTAGGGATCACCACTAGCATGTTTTAGTCATTGAATAAAATTGAGAAAGAACGGGCTAAAATCAAATAGAAAAGTTCACTGTAAAGCTTGGGCTTGTTTGTTTGGCGGACTTGATAGTAAAGGGATGTATAATGATGTGTGCAAATAGTCGATTGATTGTGTATGAAACCTGGGCATATATTTGTGATAGTCCAAAAGATTCCCTTTCTAGCCGAGCTTTGGTATAGTTGTAAAACATAGTCCACAATATAGTTGTGACAGTACGCAAGATTCATAGTTAGAAAAATATCAGAAGGTAGTGAATGGAACCTGGATGGTTCTGCCAACGCTAATAGGGTTGGCTTGGGCGATGACAAGGTCGCCAAGCTGGGCAGTTCTGAGATGGTTGATGCTGAGGTGAATCCCGGCCACCCTTTGCAGCCCCGATGCAAGATGGGCTCCTATGCTCGCCAATGCCTCTGCTATTAGAGCTGACACCCCTCCGTGTAACACCTTGAATGGCTGCACCCCACCAAAATCATAGAAACACATACATATTACTACAACTATCTATCTATCTATTCTTGCTTTTTATCAATCACAACAAGACAAAGATTAAGCAGTGGATGGGTCGGCAGACTCGGCACGGCACCTAATCACCAATTTTAAGACTCACAAATAGTTACTATTGCCCACATTTATATAGAGTAATATGGAAATGAAAAGGAAAGGAAAGCTCCACTCAGTAAATATGCAATGCACCGATCTGATATAAGATTAAATCAAGAAAAGAAAAAAGAAGAAGAAGAAGAAGAAGAAGAAGAAGTTAATCAAGAAAAGAGAGAAGAAGAAGAACAAATTGGATACGAGGAAGGATAAAAAAACAAAGTACCTGACAACACTTAGGGGTGACTTGGAGACGGCCAGTGACCTTCTCCGGCGACAGGTCTTCAAACTCAAACCCAATTGCATGGAGGGTAATATCCACACTCTCAGTCTTTATCAAATTTGATGATGGTGGTGGTGGTGGGTACTCCATCCAAATTCGAAACGAACTTGATCACCAACTGGAATGATGCCGTCAGGAGCCTTTTGTTCGGATTAGATTTTCAGATAAGATGATGAGAAGAGACGTAAATTCCACGGATTTCATTGATAAATTACATAGTATGGGTTCTGGCCAATTTGGAGAGGGGTAGGTGGGTGATAGGATTGGTCGGATGCTTTTTATCTTTCCATGTTCCTTCCAATATTATTCAACTACTTTATAGTAGTACTAGTATTTTATTCTAACCAACCCAATTGTCCCCATCTATCTTTACTTTACAATTAAATAATCGTTCAAATGAGAAATTTTCAACGGTAGAAAGTAGAAATGCAAGGTTGGCACAAGTAAAGCAACAATCATTATCACTTGAATGGGGTTGGTAGCTGGCCAATTTTTTGTTTAACTCTTCCTAATTCCTCCTCGGCAGTAACTTCTCTATGGTACACCAAAATTTTTTGGTATATGTATGTATGTATGTATATATATGTATGTATGTATGTATATATATGTATGTATATATATATATATGGGGCGGTTCAATGGATAACTATTTAGACACCTAAAAAAACACCCCAAATCTCAATCACATAGTTCCCGATCAAAATTTTAATATCTGAACCGTTTAATGTGTGCAGAATATGATTTTAAGGGTGCTCGCAGAAAATTGGCAAAAAAAATGTGAACCGCCTTTTGTTGATAGAATTTTCATGATCCGAGCCGCTTAATGTGTTCAGAACGTGATTTTAAGGATACTCGTGAGAAATCAGCAAAAAAAAAAAACTGGGATGGGGTTTCATCCGAGTAGTTTTTATTTGTTTTTTATCGAACAGTTCAAACAAAAACTGCTGGAATGAAGCTTTTCCGGCCATTTTTTTGTCCGATTTTTTGCAGATTCCCTTAAAATCACATTCTAAACACATTGAGCGGCTCTAATCATCGAAATTCAAACAGAAAATGGGAGAAATGGGAAGATCCTTATTTTAACTAAAATAAAGACCTCATCATTTGAAAATGTATATATATGTGAACTCAACTCTCCCCTAACATGTCCTTCGTTTTGATTTTTTCTACGGCTGAGATTACAAGGTAGTAGGGCTAGCGATAAATTTGGAAAGAATCTATGTCTATATGGTATGGGATTAGAAGATATATGTTAAAATTATTATGCAGTTGTAATGCAATGACTGAAGATTTTGAAAAGGAAACATAATTCATCCGTCCAACTAATGAAACGTAATTAATCTGTCCAAAAAGGAAATGCAATGACTGAAGATTTCTTTGCATAACATGTCCAACTAATTCATTTCAAACTCAATTTTCATCCGTCTAACTATTGACGCATGATTGATGGATTTAAAAGGGAAAGACAAATTAACATAAATATATAAGTATTGTAACTTTTGATTGCCGATAGGAAAAAACATCTATGTTGATCCTATTGATTGAGGCGTGAATGGTGGGGATGAAGGAAAACCAAATTTGTTTTCCAAAAAGGAAGAAAACCTAATTTGATATTTATGGTAATAACAGTAAATTATTAGGTAAAATTCAAATGATTAACAAAGATAATTACCAATTCTCAGGTTGTCTGTTGGTTCTAATCCTTCAATAAGAATTAACTTGACAATAGATCACTTCTAATATTGCAACATAGGCAAGCAACTCTAAATAGCGTCAAAAATTCAATCAATTGCAGTCGCTTAGAAAAAAGTTTGATCAATTGCAGTCTTAGAAATTCACCGGCAATTGGGTCTTTTGCGATTCTGTACTTTTCATTTGTCTAACGTATCCCAAGTTTTGTGTGACTACTATTGCAAATACACTCATCACTCTCTCTCTGTTTTTCCCAAGTTCAAGTTCAATTTCATGGCCAAAAATGGTTTAGTATACAAATCAAATCCATGTACAACTGGAGGTGCTAAGGAAATTACTCCTATTTGGTAATTAAGCTTCTTTCGATTAGTGGTCAATGAGTGTGGTTTGTTTGCACAATAATGGCCACTATTACAAGTATGTATTACATTGTTGTTTACAGCAAATGGGAGATGAACCTAACCCTGGAAAATGGCTTAAAAGGAAATACCGTGTGAGTTTGGTTCACTCCCTCCACAAATTTCCCAAACACTAGTTAGGATGGGAATTAAACTGTGTGGGGTTGCTCCAAAAATTGCTAAAAGTTTTGGGCTCTATGAATTATTGCCCGTGACCCCATTTTTGGCTTTGCAGCTTTATTTTGATTAGATCACCTACCTAACTTCAGGCCATGTTTTTGCTATCCAAAAAAATTGTAGATTACGGTCTTGTTCCGTTAAGGTTCTTGTTTTTCAATTACTAATTTCTCACTTCACAAGACATATTATTTTCTCACAATACATCACCTTTAATTCAAAAAATAAGTATTTTATTCAAATAATAAGTATGTACTAATTTTGATTTTATCTTTTTTCAATTTTTTTTTGTCTTTGTGAATTTTATGCCAAATTTTTTGTGCTGTAAAAAGAGGAGATGAACCTCCCCGACTTTTCCAGAAAAAAAGTTGCAAAATGAAAAAGGAAAAACCAGGTGGTGTGGGGCTGGTTCTCTTCCACCACAAATGTCCATTTATGGAAAGCAAATTATTACTTGCTCAATTGATTGGTCAGGTCACTTTGATAATTTTATTTTGGTCGGTTGATTTTGGGGCTTATTTTACAGATTTCTAAGGCCAAATTTTTTTAAAAATATATTTTAAGAGCATAGTGGTATAATCAAAACTACAATATTACTATGATTAGCAACATTTGCTCAAAAAAAAGTTCACAGTGGAATAATCAAATTTAGCAATTTCATAACAATTTATCAAATTTTGGCCCTCAGATAATCAAAACTAGCAACTTTTTACCAATAATCAAATTCAATTGTCTCCATATTTTCTCAATCAAGTATATCATCATTACACAAGAACATTCTCTCTCTTCCATTTTCAACATATTTCTAAGAAAAATACTTTTAACAAAAGTTATTATTTTTTTTGCAAAAACTGTTTTTTTTTTTTTTGGGAAAACTATTTTTTATTAAATTTTTTTTTCAAAAACTGTTCTTTTTTATAAAAAAGAATTTTCAAAAACTATTTTTTTATTCAAAAAATGTTTTTTTTTTTACTTTTTTCTGAAAACTGTTTTTTGTTTTTTAAATCAAAGTTTTCAAAAAACTATTTTCTCCTTTTCTAATAACCTATTTTTATTAGTTTGAAACCTATTTTTAAAAAATTATTTTCTATGTTTACAATTTTTAGATTTTTATATATTGAAAATGTGATGTGGCAAATTTTAGTTATTCAAATTTAATTGTACCATTGTGGACCTCTATATTGCTAAGTTTAGTAACCCTTTAAATGCAAAACCAAAAGATAAAGTGACAACTTTTGATTATTGATTTTTGGTTATTCCACTATGGATGCTCTAACATTTCAACCAAACTTTGGAGCGCAATTGTTTTTTTCAAATTGCTTTGACAATGGAAGGTTGTAAATGTAATGCCAAACCAAAGGAGTAATTTTTTATTTTTTTTAACAAATATGATTGTAAAAGCTATTCTTGTCAAATTTTAAGTTACTAAATACTCAAATCGATTATTGACTTTCAGTACATTTAGAGGATATTACTATTGGAATGTAATGCCTTTTATGTAAAACACAATTGTATCTTTAATGACCTTAATTTTGTTGTGTGCAATTCATAGTGATGATACATTACTTTTTCCAAAACTGTTGAAGTTCATAAAAACATTTAAAAATACTTTGTGAAAAATTCCAAAAAACATGGAATTATTTTAGGATAGGGCTAATGCCACGACTATTTTTTTTTTAGTGCCACGAACTTGTATGTAACATGACGATCTTGCCATTGTAATTCAAAGCAACCAAGTCAGAATTCATCTCGTCTTTTGACCTTCTCTCACCTCAAAACGAACAAATGCGATTTTTTTTTTGAATAAAGACAAAACAAAAAAAAGCCCAATAAACTATTGTTCATGTCACTCAAATAATTGCTATTGCCACTCCAAATGTTATTAATGCCACTCGCAAAACTACTACTGCAACTCCAAATTCCATTCCATTTAGATGTGATCCTAGCATACCAAACATTGGAATTGGAATGCGAATTCTATTCTTGCTATTGATTCCTAACCACGACCAAATATGGGAACATGAATGATTATTCCAGTCTCAATTCTTCCAATTCCTTTCCTTTCTTAATAACTCCATTCCATCCAACCAAACGCACCCTTTTATCTTCCCTGCAGTGAAGAAGTTAGTCATCATCTCTTGCTATTTTTGTTGTTACGTAGTAGTATAAAGTATTCATTGTTAGAAGCACGTCAGAGTAGGATGCTGATATCCCAAGTTTTTGCGGAAGGGGCAGAAACAACTCTAAATTGAAGAAAGAGGTGATTGAAATTTCAAAACCTGGCAAAGTATGTACTCTTCCCGAATTCGTAGGAGCAGAATGATCTTTGATAGATTCTTCCCCATTGTCTCTCGACCTTCGGAAAAGATCCGATAAAGATGGTAACCTTTTTGAGCTGACAGGCCTACGGAAGGTAACGTATTTCTATTCCAGGTGATTCATTTTCAGTTCATATTACGTCAGATTATGCACCCATGATGTTTTGTTTCGGTATCCTGTTTTTATACGTCACTCTAGCCCCTAACTGAAGGGGAAGTTTTTGCCAAGGTTTGAACTTTCGACCTTTAGTTTCTAATGCTTTTGCTGCCAATTGCTCTATTGTTTTTGTCGGACCATGAATTCCATAAGTTGGGTGCAGAGGCAGGGAATCGAGAAACCAAAAAGGAGGGAGGGGATCATTGTTCAGTATAACAACTACGGGTTTCTATAGCTTATCCTCTTGCCGAGCAGGTTGTAAACCTTGGCGTTTTTGCCTCGGTAAAAGTCGTCTATGTTAGCAAGCCTGTGGTATCGGATTGTTATTCTTTATTCCTTTAGATGACGGCTAACAGGGATCATGCATTCACACAGTATAAATCTTATCAGTGACTTGCAAATGCATCCACTTGGAAAACAAGCAAGAAAGAGGCAGGCTATACATGCAAATTTGTGTCACACAACATGTTTTAGTGCAGACTCACAGTAGCTTTATAAACATGCATGACTAATATGAATTCTTGATACAGGTAAAACTATTCCCTGGTAGAAATCTGGAATATGAACCCAAGCAATGTGAGAAGCATAGAAGCGAACGTGACTTCGTGACCTTAGTAGAATTCTCAGCAGAAGACCCATATGGCAGGCAATTGCATTGCTTGACTTGAAATCCGGGATTTCCAAGGTACATTTTTTGTTCTTCACTTGTATCCGGGATTTTTTGTTCATTGGTAAAGACTCAACCCAATAACCTTAAGGTCTTGGGTTCGAGTCTCAGCAGAGCCACATTGTGTATTATTATCAAAGGTTAGGCTTGTCCTATCCTCATCCATCCAACGGATTTAAGTAAAAAAAGAAAAACACCCAGTTGGTAGTTGGTACCCATTAGAAAGTTAAAAAAGATTAAAAAAAATAATAATAAAATTTCTTTTTGATGTAGCTTTTGAATGATGGGATTTGACATTGATTGATTTAATTAAAATCCTGAATGATAAAGATTGTAGTTATGCAAAGATCCGTAAAATACAGGCACATCTCTTTTGCCTCTAATCCATTGACCAATCTGGTCACAGCCACCTATAGCTAAACCTCTTCTTTTTTTTCTTTTTCTTTTTTTAGTGTGAATGCTAAATCCCTTCCCTTGAAATCCACAGCTGTCCCAAAGGAGCCTTTTTTTCAAGGCTAATGAAGTCTTCTTCTCCTAACTGACTGCATGTGTCTACTTTTTCCTTTTACAACAGGTAAAAGAAGAATGGCTGGTATTGCCTGGAATCATTTTGACATTTATACTTTCAGATATTTTGAGAGAGAAGGGGTATGAAGGCCTACAACATAGTGAATTTGGAAACAAATTGATCACAAACAAGGAAGCGGCCTTGAATGTGGACAAGGCTAACAGAAACAGTGTGGCATCAGAAAAAGCCACAGCTTGTAGCGAAGGGTGTGATAGTGGGTGTAGAAATGCATTACCGAGAGGAGGTGGGAACACACTGAAAATTGGTGGTCATGGAGGCGGAAGTGGAAATATAGTGAAGAGTGGCAGTTGTGGCGGCAAATGTGGAAACATGGTTAAGAGCGGTGGTTGTGGAAATAAGGTGAACAGCAGTTGCTGTGGTGGTGGGTGTGGTGGTGGTAAATGTGGAAACACGGTGGACAACGGTGGTTGTGGCGGGTGTGGTGGTGGTGGGAGTGGAAGTGGATGTGGAAAGATGGTGAACAGCAGTGCATGCGGTAGTGGTTGTGGTGGGAAATGTGGAAACATGGTGAAGAGTGGTGGCTGCGATAGTGGTTGTGGCAGAAACTGTGGGAACATGGTGAATAGTGGTGGATGCGGGCGGTGGAGGTGGTTGTGGCGGTAAGGCATCTGGAAAAAGTACTGCCACCAATCCCTCTGCCGTGGGAAACCCAAATTAAGCGCCTATCCAAGAGAAATGAAAACAGCCGTGTTTGCCTCTCGTTTTTCTCTTTCAGGAGATCGGTTCCTAAAGAAGTTTCTTTGTGTCGAAACTTTCTGGTTCCTGCTTTGTTGATGTCGAAAGCTTAATACCATCGTGTATCTTGTCTTGTTCTGAATGATCAATTCTCAGGTTGTCTGTTGGTTCAAATCACTCAATTACAATTTGGTCAACTGTTCTATGTTTGTAGAACTACTAAACACAATCTCACAGTATCGTTCGGTCATCAACTGTTCTGATGACCAATTCACAGCAATCTTTGCCTCTTGTTTGTAAAACTACTGAACTACTAGTCAGCGAAATTGGAATGCAAAATTAAAATCAAGATCATAAATTGCGATCGTAACATACACACGAAGAAAGTTATTCTTGTAATAGACAGAGTATTGAGAACTATAAATGGAGGGATAACTTATTGGAAATCATGTTCAGAGAGAAAGGTTCTGAGAACTCCCCAAGTGAACAAAGCCGATTCCGAGACCATACAGAGTATCAGATGCACACACATTCATTTGGACTGATTAACCATGATTACTGCAAAGTTTCATACATTCAATTGGAGTGATTACACATGATTACTACAATGTTTTAGTGATTCGACATGGCCGCTAATCAAGATTATGGAAATCTTAAAAGTGGGGAATTAAAGTAGAAGGAAAAGACCAATGGGAGACACCACCACAAGAAGGGATCAGCTAATGAAGATGATGGAAGGGTCACAGCAACACTCATCAATAAGGCAACAGCAACACAGAGCCGCCAGACTGCAAAACAAAGAATTTCGATCAATTCCACGCAATTAAGAGAAGAGAGAGAGAGAGAGAGAGAGAGAGAGAGAGAGAGAGAGAGAGAGAGAGAGAGATAGAGAGAATGTGGGGTAGAGGAATTCCCGTTGAGCCAGTTTATGTCCACATCCATATTAACGTTTGACTATCTGAAGATAAAATAGACGGCAAATGCGACGGCAAAGCGTTCACATTTGTGTTGTGAAAGACAAAATAGACGGTAGAAGACTCGCATTTGCCATTTATTTTTATTTTTTTCAACTTACCCCCAAAAAATAGACGGCATTTGTGAGTCCTCTACGATTTATTTTGTCTTTCACAAATATGAAGATAGCTATTAATGTCCGATTGCGTGCAGGTAAACACTTCCACTAAAACGTTTACAATATGAATGGTTTCGATCTGGTCCACAACGGCCCAAAACAGGGGGAAAAAAAAACTGAGGATACACTGACTGGACTGGAGCTTGGTATGGAGAATTACCATCCCTCGAGGAAACCAGGTTCTCTTCTGGGAGGTGGAGGAGCAGCATAATACTGTGGAGGTGCCACCACCGGAGGGCCTTGGTAGTAACCTGATCAGAGGAGAGAGAGAGAGAGAGAGAGAGAGAGTCAAAACCCAATTACAGACTTCCAGCGATAGAAAATAGAAGGGGGGAAAAAAACGTACCCACATTAGCAACAATTACTGGGCAAACAAAAGAAAATTGTTGATGAAAGATAAATGAGAAGTGATGAAAATGTATCCAATTAGTGGATCTTGATTTAATTAAATTACCCAGAAAAAAGTACACAAAAATTTGAACGGGAAAAAAGAGAAAAAGGGAGAGAAGCGCATATCATCCATTGCTGGTGAACAAAAGAAAAGTGTACCTTGAGCAGGGTAGGGACCTTGAGCAGGGTAGGGATAAGCATACTTTGGGTCAGCCATCTCTGATATCAAAATCAGAATTAGGAGAGAGAGAGAGAGAGAGAGAGAGAGAGAGAGTTTTTAAGTAGAAGAAGGAGAATAGGGTGACATTTGTTTTTTAATCATGAACAGGGCCATTTGTTGTGATCAATCCTAAGGTAAGTAAAGGAAGGATCTTCTGGTGTTCAAGGCCTGAGACTTATGAGTTTATGTCATTTTAAAGATTTTATATTTGAAACCTCTTATGTGATATTAGTTTATACAAATTTTTGCTCTGATTTTAATTGCGACTCTCGCATATGTGCAGTGAGATTAGTCCCTGAAATCAATCGAAGCTCGCGTAAACTGACCCGACAATTAGAGTTTTGAAAGAAATCGCTTGTTATGTTTACAAACGTACATGTATGTCTCATTCAAAAATGGAGAGAGTTTGATATGGAATTGCACCGACTTTATGCGTCACGAAATAAGACCGTTTTAAAGTTGTTTGGATTTATATGATTATTTTAAGCTTTCCGTAAAAGTTATTTTTCTATTTTATAATAAAGTCTCTCCATTTTTCTGTATTTTTTGTCTCCATGTGTTGGACTGTATTTGCGTGGAAAACACGCACAAAAAAAAGGAACGGAGTCAAAAAGAGAAGCAAACACTACCCTTTTCGGATTCTCATGTGCCCGGTTCCTTTCCATTCTCAAAAAGAATTTTTAAAAAAATTTCCCCTAAATTCTCCCTAGATTTCTCCTACTTCTAACGTTTCTCTCTCTATCTCTCCCCACTTAGTACCCTATAATTTTTCAAAAAAAATTTCAAAAACCAAACCAAACAAGGCACAAATTTTGAAAGAAAAAAAGCGGTAAATGAAATCGGTGAAACGATTGTTTGTGTACTTGCACCTTACAAAGGAAAAAAGAGAAAAAGGTACAATGAATTTAGGGGTTCAACTTTTATGAAAAAGAGTTGACAGCCATGTTGGATTGAAATGGGTTGATTGGATTAGGGTAATGCAAATTATTCTCATAAACATACTCGTAATTACATAATCCATTACACCAAGGCTATGTAAGGTGCTGTTTGATAAAATTTAAAGTTGAAAAATTAAGTATTGAAATTTGAATGTTGAATTTTTTAAGCTGAAAAGCTGTTTGATAAAGATATTAAGCATTGAATATTTGAATGTAACCAAATGATGAAATTAATTTTAGTTTCATTAGTTATAGTGATTCTCTTTTAATTTTACTAATGGTTACCATGTATTACAGTATTTGTGGGAGTGGTGGAGTAGTGATTGCAGTGGCGCGACAATGGAGTAATGGAGTGGTGATTGTGGGGGTGGTGTGGTGATTGTGGAAGTGGTGGTGGTGGTGAAGTGGAAGCGGTAGTGGTGAGGGTGGAGTGGTGGTGATGGTTTTGTGTTGGAGTGATGGTGGTGTGGCGATGGTAGTGGAGTGATGGCGGTATGGTGATTGTGCTAACGGTGGTGGTGGTGATTATGGGAGTGGTGGTGGTAATGGTAGTGGAGTGGTGGCGGTGGTGGAGTGGTGATTGTGGTGGTGAGCGAAGATGGAGTGGTGGTAGAGGTAGTGGTAGTAGTAATCATGTGGTGGTGGTGGTGGTGGAGTGGCGGCATGGTGGTGATTGGGGTGGATTTGGATTACTCCTATTAAACAACCCCCTTCCTAGTTTTGAATAGGATTGATAATCTAGTTTAATCAAATACTTAATAAATCGATTTCTAAGGTACGTAAGTCTATAATCGCAAGTAGAGTGGAATGCAATTGATGTCTTCCTTATATTCTCATGCACATGGGCAGGATTCACTTCTTGTTCCTCTCCCCTCAAGTCCTTTAGGATAGAGTAACCTTTAGGATAGAGTAGATTATGATTAACAAATGGAAAAAAAAGATAAGTCCAGAATCCTATCCAGAAATAAATTTTCGAGTATCTCCAAGGGATCCTACATTTTCTTTTTATAAATTTAGTAGTACAAAATATCTAAATTACCACGGAAGAAGACATCTAATCATTCCTTGTAGTTTAAGAATGTGGTTTCAAATTAAATAAAATCATAAAATCACTCTTTTATTTTAATCTATTTCAAATTTAAGAACTAATGTGCGAATTTAAAATCACCTTCTCATCCCTCCAAATTCACTACATCCAGAATGCATTAATGCTTAAACAGAGAAGAGCCGGCAGCGGAGAATCTAGCATGAGAGAGGCGAACAAAAAGGTGTGGAATAAGGTGTGGGCTCTTCCAATCCCCAATAAACTGAAGCATTTTGTGTGGAAATGTATTCATGGAGTTCTTCCGATTAGGGAGAACTTGTTTCGGAGGAGAGTTACGGAGGAATTGTTATGCGTTAATTGTGAGGGTGATTGTGAAACTTTTCCCCATATTTTTGCTGAATGCCGATTTGCTCAGATTATGTGGCGCACATCGCCGATTGGTTGTGTTCCGGTAATGCCGAATCAAGAATCAATTTTGGTGTGGTTTGATAAACTGATCAAAAGATGGAAAGGTGAGGAAAACTGGAAGCAGATGATTACTTTGGCGATTTTTATTTTATGGAGAATCTGGAAGTGTCGTAATGAAAAAATGCACAAGGGGCAGATGTATGAACCTCAATCTGCCATTTATAAGGCTGTGCATGATGCGATGGAGTATTGTCAGGCAACTGAACCAGGGGAACAGGTGAATATTCGACTTCAAGGTACGAGTTCGGAGCGAAGTAGAGGCTATTGGGAACGACCAGATCATGGGTGTGTCAAGATCAATGTGGATGGTGCATGGCTAAGGAATTCATCAGGAGAAGGTCCAGCTGGTGCAGGAATCGTGGTGCGCACTACATCTGGCAGATTTGTTGCTGCTCGAGCAGCTAATTTGGGGATGATGGGCTCTGTTTTGTGCGCGGAGGCCGGGGCTTGGCGAGCGGCTTTGGAATTTGCGTACGCCTTGGACATACGTACTATCGTGGTTGAGGGAGATTCACAACAAGTTGTTCGGATTTTGAACAGGGATATACTATGCCCGACTGATGTAGAAGTGATAATCGAAGACATCCGTGGATTAGCGGGAAGGTTCGTAAGTTGCTTGTTCCGGTTTGTGAGAAGATCAGCTAATGTGGTGGCTGATACATTGGCAAGTCATGGTGTGCGAGGTTCTGGTTCCAAGACTTGGGAAGCTAGACCTCCTTCGTGGTTATTGCGCTCTTTAGGGCAAGATGATTATCTTTTTTGATGTTTTGTTTAATTTGGTATCAATTTATATGGCTGTTATAATTTTGACAAAAAAAAAAAAAGAATAGCCTCAGGATTTTTATTTGGAATTAAAAATGACAGCCAATGACGTGTTTTGATGATTAATACACGCTAAAGACATTTTCAATATTAACAAATGTTCTTAACATGTTCTTAATTATCAAAACATGTCTTGGGCCGTCATTTTCCCTTTTTATTTTAGAAAATTCATTTCAAACTTCTAATGCTTTGTTTGAAACATAAAGAGAGGAAGTGGAATAGGGGAAAACTTAAAACATTTTCCTTCTCTTTTTCTGTTTGAGAGAAAAGAATATAAAATTAGAAAACATAGAAAGACTAAGCACAATAACATTTTCTTTTATTTTTTACTCCCGTTCCAAAAGTATTGTTCAATTTGCAAACGAGACTCAAAAAATGCATTTTGACAAGAAAATTTCAAATTTTTTTTTTTGATAAATTAAAAGATCACTTATAGAAAATTAGTCTTAGGTCTATTATGTGAACTTCATAAGCCCACAGTCTACCTATTAATTTTGTAAAGTCTCAAGTCCATTTAGGGTACCCTAGGGTTTAGGCACTTTCATAGGATTTTAAGGTGCACTTTTTTATTATAGGATAGGGTACCCTAGAGTAGAGTATGTCATACCCTCGATTTTAAACATAAATAAAATAACTTTACTTAAATAAAAATCCTCACAACAATATACGTCGAACCCAAAAGAGTACCATTTCCAGTCCATTACATTACATTACAGTTCCAACTCCAAAAGTTTTAAAAAATACTACATTGTGAGGCACGATGGCCCAATATTCCGTAAGTACAGGGGTTAAAAAGGTTTAAGAAGGTTTACAACACCACATAGTCAAAAGCATGAAAGTAAAGTTTCAATACACCTTCCAAAAAGGGATTGTCAAAGAAAAACTATCTTCTCTTTTGCTGCTTTCAAAAGAATGGACTTGGATGCATGCACACCACTCCATACTACTGCTCCGAAATTACACCTAAAAATGAATGGTTGAGCTACACTAGTCTAGTAAAGAAATCTACACAACTACTATATGCAAATGGGACGATAAGTAGAATGAATAACGAAAGTAGGTATGGTATCTCAAATGTGAAACAAAATATGACTGGTAATTATTTCATCGTCGATTACAGAGTTCAAGTACAATGACCATACCTTAAGATTTTAGTCTAACCATGAAGTTTTGCTATCCATACGACTTACTCACCAATACCCTGACTCATTATCCTATTCTGCATAGCCTATTCGATATCTCGACTTCACCATGGACATAATATATAACTCACGCTTAAAAGAAAACAAGAATATCTCTATAGCATTGTACCTGAACAACCAATAAGCAGTCCTCTCTTAGATTCATTCCAATATCCCATCATTCATTTGTATATCACTATCGCAACCAACATCACATAACGTGAGCGAATGCTCTTATCGGGCCATTCATAGAGTCCCGTTACTCGTCACTGTGAAGAAAAGCGAAAGATGTATTATTGATTGTATTCAAACCATAACCTAGCATGCCTTTATATAGGCTACAAGATGCATAACAAGGAAATACGCATAATAAGGAAATCCAGACTAACTAGGAAACATAAATAATAATCTGCCCAAACTAGAAACAGAATAATAAAGCTTAGAAAATAAGGCAACATAATATTTCCTAATATTATGTTAACATCCCCCTTCAAACTCAAGTGGATCTATCAACTTGAGTTTGAAAAAGCCAAGAGAAATCAGGAGCAGCCATGCCATGCCAAGCCGAGCCAAGCCAATCCAAACCAAACCAAACTAGGAGAAGCCGGGAAAGAGAAACGGCTAGGAGAGCCAAAAACAGCCATGAGCGAGAGAAGTCATGACAGTAGAGATTTGAGGTGAAATCCAAGTGCACGAGCCGGTTACATATTACTATGAGTGCCCGACGGACGGCAGCAAGGCCGCCCGCCAGGAGCGAAAATTCCACAGGGCCTAAATCTTATAGCTCTGATACCATGTGAAGAAAAGCGAAAGATGTATTATTGATTGTATTCAAACCATAACCTAGCATGCCTTTATATAGGCTACAAGATGCATAATAAGGAAATCCAGACTAACTAGGAAACATAAATAATAATCTGCCCAAACTAGAAACAGAATAATAAAGCTTAGAAGATAAGGCAACATAATATTTCCTAATATTATGTTAACAGTCACAAGTATTCTTCTCACTTGTGGAGCTAACTCAAGTCACATAGCATAGATCACCGTACCACCTTCCCGTAATATACTTTACAACTTAGCCAATTATCTCAATCACAAGTAGTGGATTCATAAACAAGATTCAATCGCATAGAAGTAGTAAAATAACCTCATTTCCATCCACCAATGTCATTAGTTTCTTATACTATCATACACACATCCACACATCTCATATCAAGGTAAACTCACTCTCAACAATTCGTAGATTTCTACTCCCTCCGTCCGGATTTAATAGTCCTTTTTGGGAGTTCGTGTCATTTTTCAATCGATTATATCTTTCAATTTATAATGTTTTACGTGATTTCGAATGTATTTTATTATAGAACTAATCGAGATCTATCAAACAAGATCCATATTCGATATGAAATTCATTACGGATTCTAAAATATAACCCATTTTTTAGCCGGTTAGAATAGAACTGGGGACAATTAAATCCGGACGGAGGGAGTATCTTTTAACTCATTACATCTTACAAGCTACTGATAAGCACCCGAAAATGTAATGAAAGGGTGAGCTAGTGTCTAGGTTTTGTTCAATTTATTTGTTAATTAGTTGTTTTTGATTATGTTTGCTCGTAGAGTTTGTTTGGGCCGTTTTATAGGAGAATCGCTTAATAAGGAGCTTTAAAGGCTTAAGGCATGTCATGGCCTGAAGTTGCCCGACGGCCAAGGTGCAGCTCAGGCAGAGCCCAAGCAGAAGACCATCGCCAAGGCGCATCTCAGGCAAAAGTTACCCGACGTCAAGGCTGAGCAAGGCGAGGCCAAGGCTAAGGCGTGACCGACGGCTAAGCAACGCCAAGGCAGAGCCAAAGCAAGAGGAACAGCCCGGGCAGAAGAGCAACGGCCAGTGAATTGCCAAGGCAGAATCAGTCATGGCCAAGGCGTGGCCAAGCTATGGCCAAGGCGTGGCCAAGGCGGAAAGAAGACAAGGTTCAGAACTGATAAGGCCTCGCTACCGATCGAAAGAAATATGTTCAATCGGTACTGAGCTGCTTAGCGCTGGCCCTAACTGGTTCGGTATTGATCGAAGGTTTTTTATCCAATCGGTACCGAGCTCTTAACTCAGCAATGTAAGGCTTGGCAATCGGTACCGAGGGGCTTAGCGGGGCATCTTCAGAGCATCTTTTGGGATATTCCGTGCGCGAAACAGGGGCGATATAAATACCCCGTTATGTCACCTTTGCACGATTTGGACAGAAATGTACCCATTTTTTCTAGATCTAGGATAGATTTGCTTGCATCTTAATATTGTTCTTGAGTGTTATTAAATTTTCAGTTTTGAATATTTCAATTTTTGTCTTTAATGGTTAGTTTTTGATATTGTTGTTTTAATTAAAGTTGTTACTCTTCTTCCGATCTATCGTTTGATCTAATTTATTTCTGGTGTTGTATTTCAATTATGCTAAGTAGATTTTTGTGGCTTGCTCCTATCTCTCTAGATATGAGTGAGTAGTTTCAAGGGTTAGGTCATGGGATGATTAGCATCCCATGGCTTGGGCAAAAATTGTATTTTTCACCAATAAAGTTTTAATTTTTAGATTTGAAAATTAATGTGGGGTTCGGATTCGTTTGGTAAATCACCGAGGTGTTAACCTCTTTGATCATGTGTAGGTGGGAGCATCGCCTACTCACCACACATGATGCTTAGAGCTCTGACGCTCGAGGTGGTTATCGAATGAATTCTAGAGCTAGCTTGATAATCGAATCTCTATTTCCCGGTTTAGATACCTACAATTGTATATTTTAAATCGCGTGAATTGGTGAAAAGTGTGATTTAGCCCGAGTCATGAGTGCTAGGATTCCTAGACCTAGCCTATCTTTTTCCTAGTTAATTCGCTCTTAATTTAGCCATTTTATTTCCACCGCTTAAAGTAAAACACAGTTGGCTGTCTAAAAGCCGAAAGCCTTGCTTACTCCTACAAATCCAACCAAGCCGTACTAGTTTTCCCTTGGGTACGATCCCGGTCTTCCGGATTATTATGCTTCAACCGACATATTAAGCCCTACGCTTGGGGCGTTATCTCTCTATATCGGAGGATTCGAAGCATTTTTGGCGCCGTTGCCGGGGATTTCTTATTATGGCTTTCTTGGAGGTTCGACAAACCACTGTAAGTATCCCGCTTTCATCTCTTAGTAGTTTAGTAGTTTATGTGTTAGTTGCTTGTATTTAGTTTGGCGGATACCTCTAACGTGACCTTGTTGTCAAACCTAAGGTGTAATGAAACCAAGCTAAATATAGAGTTTATTTGATTTTAGTTAGATAGTTTACTTAGTTTTATTTGATTGCATTGCTTAGCCGAGGTGGTGGCATAACCCCTCGCATTTTCTATTGCTGAGTTGAGGTGGCGGCATAGCCCCTCCAGTCTGATAGTTTGTTGGTAGTTAGTTAGTAGTTGTTGTTTTGTGTATGCCTGTTTATTTTATGTTTTTAGCATTAGACTAGAATGGCAGCAACACCTGAGGAAATACTTTCGAGCACTATGCAGGAATTACGTTATCTTGCACACACGTTCACGCCCCCTTGCATAGCCACTCATGATTCCAATGTTCTCAGAGCTCAAATGCGCTTTTCCAATTGGCTTCCCCACTTCCATGGCATGGATCACGAAAATCCTTCTTCTCATATTAGGGCTTTTGAAGAAAAAGTTGGTACCCTTGTGAAATTTGAGTCCGTACGAATGAATTATTTTGCGCTCTTTTTAAGGGGTAGTGCCAAAACTTGGCTCGATTCTTTAAACCCTCAATCTGTGCGGACTTGGATTGATTTGCAAAAGGAATTTCTCAAAAGGTTCTTTCCCATATATTATACATGGACTCTAAAACAACAAATTCAAACTTTTGCTGAAAAAGGGAATGAATCATTTTATGCATGTTGGGGAAGATTCAAGAACTTGCTCAATACAATCCCGCATCATGGCTATGAAAACTTTCAAATTGCTAACTATTTTTATAACGGACTTTCTCAAAAGAGTCATGATTTCATAGACATGATGTGCAATGGAAAACTTTTTGATAAAGAACCCGTTCAAGCCTTGGATTTCTTTGATCGTTTGGCCGAAACTTTACAAACTTGGGCTTTTAATAAACATTTTGAGGATTCCAACTTGGATGCCATGGAAGAGGAAATTAAGCCACATATCTTTGTTGAAACTGTTAGTTTAGATTGTGACAGCTCCTCAAACTCTGCATGGAGTGATGAGCCTATTGGTGAAACTGAGGTCCAAAGTTCTCCTCTTGTGGATTATCCTCTTTGTGATGATCCGGGGGAGAAATGTCTCACAGCTGAAGTTGTCTCTTCTGATCCCCCGTATCTTGATCCTTCCCCGAAGGACTTACTCCTTGCTCACGAGATGAACATACTTGAAACTTCGGGCGTGTACTATGAAGATCCATTGGCAAAACCTCTCACCACTAAGGAAATGGATGCCGAAGTGGATTATTTGTATTCGTTGTTGGCTGAACAAGCTGCTTATGGACCAATCTTTGAAGAGGTGGCACCTATGGAAGCTGCAATTGCCCCTTCGAGTCCCCCATGCCTTGATCTTCTCACTGCTAAGGAAATGGATGCTGAGGTAGACTCTTTACACTCTTTGTTAGAAAACCAAAATGCATGTGGGCCTATTCTTGAGAAGTTACCGATCATAGAACCAATTGATTTTCTTGGTGTTGATAATGTTGATCTTGTAGTAAATTTTGTCAACAACTTGAAAATTAATTTTATTTGGGCTATGCACTTGGTGGAACTTAAGTTTTTAAAACGAATTCAGCAATTGCTTTACTCAAAGTACCTTATCTTGTGGCATGGTCAAGTTCAATTTTTGGCAAAGAGTGAAGCTTGGAGTGCTATGTTTCTTCTAATAGTTCTTAATGGCATGATAACTCTTCGAAACCATCGTGTGGATGAACATATTCTCTCTCTTTCTACGGCATACTTGTTTTTCTTTCTTGCTTCATCATCTTTTGTTTAGTTATGCATGTTCTTTGTTGTTCTTTCTTTCTTTCTCCATCATCTTTTGTTTAGTTATGCATGTTCTTTGTTGTTCTTTCTTTCTTTCTTTGTTTTTTTTTGTTTAGTTATGCATGTTTGCTTTGTTTTGTTTTGGTTATATTTTGTTATTTGTTTTGCATTGAATAAAATCTTGGAGATCAATCACATGAAAAGATATCACCACGTGTTAGTGTAACAAGGGCTTTCAGTAGCTTTTCTTGGTAATAGTCTATCGTTAATGATCCATGCACTCCGCGATTGCCCCTAATCTGAGGCAACTTAGGTCTGTGAGTGAGGTTTGATATTGCCTGGAGTGCACGCTAGGTTGTATCTTTTCCTTGCTTGTTTTTGATCCTAGGGGACGCTGAACTTAATTGATTGGCGAGGTCGAGCGATAGATTTTATTACGGGCGCTAGCATAACACATTTTCAACGGTCTAGTATAGCCACCTATTGCTTACCCCACCAGTAGGGAATGGGAAGAAAAGTATGACTCGTGTGATCGCGTGATGATCGGGTGGTGCATTTCATTATGTTTTGCATGTTTTATTTTGTTCTTTATGTTTCCTTTATGTTCTATCTTTTCATTTTGGTTTAGTTTGAAGCCAGATAACACGGGCCGGTGGTTCTAATGTCAATTGTTTTGTGGAAGGTCGTTCCTTTAAGTCTTCTGTAGGGTTTATGTGCTACCACACCAGCCTTGGTGGATTGGGTCTAAAGCCGGAGTGAGTGAGGCATTCAGGAGCCCTAAGCATGGGTGCAGCTATGCGCCGCGGTTGTTAGTCCGATAAAGCTTTGGATATGGCCCTGTGTGACTAGCTATGGTTCCAAGTTGGTAGAACCGAAGGAGTGAACCCTGGAAGCATCTAATTTGGCCGGAGCAAATCATTGACATAAAATCCTCCAACTTGGTCGAGGTATTTAGGGGTTGACATTCCCCTTGGACGGTACATTCGCGCACTCTTCCTTGCTTCTTTCTTGTTCTTAATGCTATGAGGGCATAGCATCGCTTTAAGTTGGGGGGAGGGGTTAGCTTATGTGCTATTTGTTTGATTTTTGTGTTTTGCGTTAAATTTGAAAATAGCTTATGTGCTATTTGTTTGATTTTTGTGTTTTGCGTTAAATTTGAAAATTCAAAAACATTAGAAAATTTGAAAATCCAAAAAATGAGAAAATGGAAAATTTCAAAAATATATAAAGGTTTTTACTTGCAAATCTTTCCTTTTGTCATGATTTTGAGTTTTGTTCATGGCTTGTTGCATGCTCAATCGTTGGTAGTTGGCAAGAGTTCATGGCAATCTTAAGAAATTTTGTGCTCCTTGATTTGCATACTTAGTTGACAATTGAATGGGTTAAGTTTTGAGCAAGTTTTTGAGCAAGTTTTGATCCATATCCTCACCTTTCCAATAAATTGCTTGTAGTGTAGATGAATAATCGCATGTCCATGTCTAATTGTGTTTAATGTCGATTTTGAATCATTTTGGAATCCAAAGCGCACTTAGGAAAGGATACAAGGCATTCTTTGCATGATCATACCACATATGTGTCACCTAGTCCTACTTTGCATCCTCGTCTGTTTCCCGTTCTTTGCTTTAACCTAGGTGGCCTGATGTTTGGAGGGTTGATAATGGTTTTCAATGATTCAAGGTGATTTGGTGGTGGTGTGAATGTGATAGAAGTGGTTGGAATGCGAAAAGGCAAAGAATTGATACGTGATTCCCTATCTTTCCTCTCTCACTACAAAAGCAAAAATCCCAAATTTTCATCTCCCTCTCCAAAAAGTCCCAAAAATTGGCTCCTCAATCTTTCTCACTACTAATCTCACATCAAATGACCATATTCTTTAAAGAAAGAAATCAAAGAAATGCTATGAAAGAGAAAAAAAAAAAAAGAGGATTCGAAAGAGGGTTGAATATTCTGATAAGAGAATTGGTTTGACGTATGGGCTAGCATTCATTCTGGATGAGAAAGAATACAATGGAAAGGGGAAGTTCAAGGCTTAATACAGTGAGAAGCCGGATGAGGATGGCGACTAGGTGTGATCGAGTCGGTGGTAGTAGTTTTTAGTAGGCCTTATCTAGTAGTTTTTCTTTATTTCTGCTTCGTATCTTTGTTTGGTACTTGGCCGGTGTGGCCTTGACTTGGTTCATTTCATATGTTGGCGGCGGTCACTCGGGTAGTTAACCAAGCTAGAAATAGACCGTCGCCCATTTTGGCTAACCTGTTTTTGTAACCAAGATCATTACAAGCTGAAAAAGACCTTAGTTGATCCCTTGGGCGCTTGGATTCCATTTTGATTGACTGTCTAATAGTTGCATGATTAGTTAATGGTATGCTTTCCTTTCGTTATCCAAATTTCATCTGCTTGTGTTTAATTCTGTTGAATAAGTGCTGTAGTTTCTTGAGGCATAGTATTTCTTGTTCACTGTTGCCTGGTTATCAAGCACTTTCTCGGTGGATATGGTTTAACTCTGAATTCACAAGTTTTGTGTCCCGTATCCGCCCTTTGTTCGAAGACACAAACTTTTTAGCTTGCTCTTAGACTTGCTTGTTACTTAGCCTGTTTAATTGGATGCTGAAAGTGCGAGTTGTAGGAATGAAATAAAAAGCAGGATTGTTGAACTCTTACTAGTTGGTAATGTTGAGCATGTTCTGAGTTGTGAATACGGAAGAATTGCATAGTCTAATTTTCTATTTTTCAGTTTGTTATTTGCTAGGGACTAGCAAACCTTAAGTTGGGGGGCGTGATAAGCACCCGAAAATGTAATGAAAGGGTGCGCTAGTATCTAGGTTTTGTTCAATTTATTTGTTAATTAGTTGTTTTTGATTATGTTTGCTCGTAGAGTTTGTTTGGGCCGTTTTATAGGAGAATCGCTTAATAAGGAGCTTTAAAGGCTTAAGGCATGTCATGGCCTGAAGTTGCCCGACGGCCAAGGTGCAGCTCAGGCAGAGCCCAGGCAGAAGACCATCGCCAAGGCGCATCTCAGGCAAAAGTTACCCGACGTCAAGGCTGAGCAAGGCGAGGCCAAGGCTAAGGCGTGACCGACGGCTGAGCAACGCCAAGGCAGAACCAAAGCAAGAGGAACAGCCCGGGCAGAAGAGCAACGGCCAGTGAATTGCCAAGGCAGAATCAGTCATGGCCAAGGCGTGGCCAAGCTATGGCCAAGGCGTGGCCAAGGCGGAAAGAAGACAAGGTTCAGAACTGATAAGGCCTCGCTACCGATCGAAAGAAATATGTTCAATCGGTACCGAGCTGCTTAGCGCTGGCCCTAACTGGTTCGGTATTGATCGAAGGTTTTTTATCCAATCGGTACCGAGCTCTTAACTCAGCAATATAAGGCTTGGCAATCGGTACCGAGGGGCTTAGCGGGGCATCTTCAGAGCATCTTTTGGGATATTCCGTGCGCGAAACAGGGGCGATATAAATACCCCGTTATGTCACCTTTGCACGATTTGGACAGAAATGTACCCATATTTTCTAGATCTAGAATAGATTTGCTTGCATCTTAATATTGTTCTTGAGTGTTCTTAAATTTTCAGTTTTGAATATTTCAATTTCTGTCTTTAATGGTTAGTTTTTGATATTGTTGCTTTAATTAAATTTGTTACTCTTCTTCCGATCTATCGTTTGATCCAATTTATTTCTGGTGTTGTATTTCAATTATGCTAAGTAGATTTTTGTGGCTTGCTCCTATCTCTCTAGATATGAGTGAGTAGTTTCAAGGGTTAGGTCATGGGATGATTAGCATCCCATGGCTTGGGCAAAAATTGTATTCTTCACCAATAAAGCTTTAATTTTTAGATTTGAAAATTAATGTGGGGTTCGGATTCGTTTGGTAAATCGCCGAGGTGTTAACCTCTTTGATCATGTGTAGGTGGGAGCATCGCCTACTCACCACACATGATGCTTAGAGCTCTGACGCTCGAGGTGGTTATCGAATGAATTCTAGAGCTAGCTTGATAATCGAATCTCTATTTCCCGGTTTAGATACCTACAATTGTGTATTTTAAATCGCGTGAATTGGTGAAAAGTGTGATTTAGCCCGAGTCATGAGTGCTAGGATTCCTAGACCTAGCCTATCTTTTTCCTAGTTAATTCGCTCTTAATTTAGCCATTTTATTTCCACCGCTTAAAGTAAAACACAGTTGGCTGTCTAAAAGCCGAAAGCCTTGCTTACTCCTACAAATCCAACCAAGCCGTACTAGTTTTCCCTTGGGTACGATCCCGGTCTTCCGGATTATTATGCTTCAACCGACATATTAAGCCCTACGCTTGGGGCATTATCTCTCTATATCGGAGGATTTGAAGCAGCTACGCAAGCAATATAGTACGCATCAAACATAAGAAAATGTCTCTCGTATCCATCTCTAGCATTGTCAAGCTTAAAGGAATGTCCTACGTATACAAACATATCTACCTTGAAGACCTAAAAGTGCACCAAATCATATGTGAGGTTCAAACATAATATAATCCCCAAACTTGACACGAAACCTGAAAATGAACCGGTCCCATTTTGGCTACATCTTATTGGTTTAGAATGGGACTACGAGACTATCACCATTAGAAAGTAGACTTTTCGTACATCAATTTCGATATATAATTTGCCCCAAATGGTGTTCAGATGAAAAAGTTATGCACATTTGAAGTTCTAATAAAATCTATCTTAAGGCCCTGGGTATGAATACCATGTCAAAATGGTATCGATATCAATTGACTAATATGAATACAGACGCGAAGGTATCAATACCATGTCAAAATGGTATCGATACCAGATGGTTTCAAGCAATAATTTTTCAAATTTTTGATAGAGCTCACTAAGGCCCGAACGGGACGATCAAATACGAATTCAAGCACCAAATCAACACACAACACATAATAGGAGTAAGATATCTCTACCAAATGGATTTTGAGCAAAACCCCCAACTCCCAAGCAAGCCCCTAGGTTCCAAACCCGAATCTCACCACGAAACTTCTCCTCCAAGTTTTACCTACGGGATGTAGGAGTCGAGAACACTTCAATACGATAGGGTGGAGGTGGATCTTCAAGCATTTAAGGTGTATTGCAAGGTTTTTGCAAAGAGAGAGAGTGAGAGAAAGAAATTGGCCGGGAAAGAGAGGGAGAGAGAGAGAGGCGTGTAGAGTAAGAGAGAGAGAGAGAAAAAAGAATTTTGATTCTCTACATACACACCTCTACATATATATATTCTCATACATAAATCAATTACACTTGCACCCCAAAATTCCAATCCTTACACAAAGAACCCTCAAACATATTCTACACATTATTATTCACATAATTTGTTCTGTAATCCCGGAGTAGGTAGTTTGGTGCACTCCTGTATTTTTCGATGTAATCTTTGCCTTCGGGGTTGAAATGAATTGACTGATTCAAAAAAAAAAGTATTTATTAAAAATCAAAATTGTTAAAATTTAATATGGGTCTCTACAAGGTAGATTACTCTAGCATAGGGTACCCTAGGGTTTAGACACTTTTATAGGGTTTAAGGGTGCACTTTTATATTATAGGGTGGTTTAGACATTTTCATAGAGTTTAAGGTTTTGGGCACTTTCATAGGGTACCCTAGAGTTTAGGCTAGGGTTGTCCACCGATCCAATCCACCCGACAACCCGACCCGACCAAAAATGGAGGCAGTGGACGGTTCCGATCGGGTGTTCGGGTCGGATTCGGGTCTGAAATCTAAAATTTTCCCTGTTGTCGGTCGGGTGTCGGGTTCATCTAATAATTTTTCTGCCAACCCGACCCGACCGACAAATATATATACAACGTAATAAAACCCCTACCCGTCTAGACTTCCAGTTCCACACTCCTCCAGTCCTCCTTATTCCTCACGACGCCGCCTCCTCCTCCAAATCGATCACAGCTCCTCCTCCCCCAAATCGAACACCTCTCTCTCTCTCTCTCTCTCTGACCTCGAATGTGGGTGCTTGGGTGAGGAACAATTGGAATCATCATGGCCAACAAGCAGCTAAAGAGGTGCAGCTAAAGAGGTGGCCAACAAGCAACAATTGGAAGTTTTTCTAGGGTTACGCACTTTTATAGGGTTTAATGGTGCACTTTTCTATTATAGGGTTTAGTGGTTTAGACATTTTCATAGAGTTTAGGGTTTTGGGCACTTTCATAGGGTACCCTAGGGTTTAGGCTAGGGCTGTCCACCGATCCAATCCACCCGACAACCCGACCAGACCAAAAAATGGAGGCAGCGGACGGTTCCGATCGAGTGTTCGGGTCGGATTCGGGTCTGAAATCTAAAATTTTCCCTGTTGTCGGTCGGGTGTCGGGTTCATCTAATAATTTTTCTACCGACCCGACCCGACCGACAAATATATATATATATATATATATATATATATATATATACAACGTAATAAAACCCCTACCCGTCTAGACTTCTAGTTCCACACTCCTCCAGTCCTCCTTATTCCTCACGACGCCGCCTCTTCCTTCAAATCGATCACGCCTCTTCCTCCAAATCGATCACAGCTCCTTCTCCCCCAAATCGAACACCTCTCTCTCTCTCTCTCTCTCTCTCTCTCTGTGACCTCGAATGTGGGTGCTTGGGCGAGGAACAATTGGAATCATCATGGCCAACAAGCAGCTAGAGAGGTGCCGGAGAGATCAAGGTTTCAAGGGAAATAGATGCAGATCCTTGTATGGAGACTCCAAACCAAGTTAAGCAACCGTGGCCCGTAGGAAATCACTCTAGATTCTTGTATTGAAATTCCTCCAGATCTTGTAATCCTCTCTCTCTCTCAGCTGTGATGTGATTTTGTAAACGAAAATTTGTGTTTTTGCGATAGTTTACTCCAGATCTGTGATTTTGAGGGATTTTAGTATTTTACTATGAATTTGTGTTTTTGATTTACAACCCGACCGAACCAATCAACACTCGGTTCGGTTTGAACCCGACTACGGTTTCGGTCGGGCTTGGGTGACCCTTTGAACAATCCAACAAAAATCGGGTCCGGTCCAATCCGACCCAAATCCGACCAAACACGACCCGTGGACAGCCCTAGTTTAGGCTGTGGACTTGTGGCTTTACAAAATTATTAGGTGGACTTGTGAGTTTATGAAATGTCTATAGTGAATCTATCACTAAATCTCCCAAGAACTTATTCATAACTAGTAACTAGCAGCAAAAATTTTGAATTTTTCTCAATGAACATAAATTATTTTTTAGTCCTCGTTTTGCAGACCCGATAATCTTTTTGGGACGAATGTCATAAAATTTTCCTCTTAATTATTTTTCATTATCTTCTTTCAACTTTCACAAATTCCAAACAGAGCATAATGTAGTGGGCCAGAGTCCCAAAAATAAAGTCGAAAGGTTGGGTTTTTGTAAAAAGTTTGTTCATAGCTTAGGAACTTTAGACAATCGTTTTTGCTAAATGAACTTTTAGTTGATATATGTGAGAAGAATGACTTATCTCGAAATTTACATTTTTGTGGGTTTTAACCATTTATTACTAGTTCTTTTAGTCCCTTTTAGACAATATGAAAAGGGAGATGCTAGGGGCACATCAATTTGTCAAGTCCCATTCAGAGAATATGGAAAAGAAGATGTTAGGGGCACATCAATTTGTCACACCTCAACCACACTTTATTTTGAAAGAACTCAACCACACTTCTCTCACATACAAATCCTACTCTAGGAGTGAGGGGCCAGTCTTTGGCAGACTTTGTAAACGTTAATTGGTCCTCCACTTATAAATTCCATTTTTTCAGGTGTCACTCCTAAGACATGACTACTTACGCCCATTTTAATTGTAGGTCAGTTTTAGAAATTTCATGAGGGAAAGGAAACAATGGCCTTTCAATTTTTTTTTTTAAAATTAACTTAAAATAAAAAGAGGACTAATCGAATATACAACCTACAATGGACATATTTCAGGAGAAAAATAAAAAGAAAAGCAAAAAGGGATTGTCTACGACAAACCTAAGCCAAACATCATCATATGTGAAGAAGTATAATAAAACTAAGATGTGAGTGACCCACATGTTAGCCACTTGCCACTGGCCCTTCATTGTGCCTCCTCTAGTGCGCGCCAGCTGATTAAATGATACTACTAGTTTTGTTCCTAATTATGTTTTTGAAAAAGAAAACTCCATGAAAAATGTAGAGATGTACTTATGCTGTAATTAATTGGTTTAAGCTACTGTGAGGGCCATAGGGGCATTTAAAGGGGCTGACCTTGAATCAAATTTAAGTCGTAAACTCCTAGGCATAGACCTATAACTTGGGGCACAACCGGAAGTCCTGTTCCTAGAACTTGGCACTTTCTTCTCCTATATATTTTGACTTATCACCATTCTAGGCATGGACCTAGTAAAATTCTAGATATCGCGATCTGTTTTGAGGAGTGCTACGGATAAAGAAAATTGACAAAGAAATGACCCTTAAAGTGTACAAGAACGGTCCAGATTCACTGTGCAGTGCATCTAAGCCGTTCATGTACACTTTAAAGGTCATTTCTTTGCCTATTTTCTTTGTACATAGCATTTCTCATCTGTATTTCGTTTTTAGAGAGAGAGAGAGAGATGTATATATGAGGCCATGACTGCACGGGGGGTCTGTTCAGATCAAAAAAAGAAGATAGGGTTTGTTGGTCTCCTGGGAGCTGGAAGGTAAAATGGACGGCATGGATTAAAATATTATAAGGTTAGATGGACGAATGGGATTAAAAGTATAAAGCTTTCAATAGTGTCAGTTTGGTTCGCACCTAGCCGAACTCCAATTTTTTTCTAAAAAAATAAAATTAAACCGAACTAAAACCAAAACCGAAACTAAAACCAACCGACTAAAAAATACTCGGTTCAGTTTTTTGGTTAAAATTTTCATTCCTAATAAGGGAGAGGGAGAGAGTTATTGAGAAACATGCAAAAAGAAAAATAGGTTTCTCAAATATGGAAACCAAGCAAAGCAAAAGTTTTTTAACCTTCAACCTTTTAAGTTTTTGCATTGTATCACATGTAAACTATTCCTTCCGTCCCTAAATAAATGTCCGTCGCGCAAACATAAACTTTTAAAAAGATGCATTTTTTTCATTAAAAAATTCAAAAAAAATTTCCACATTAAAAGAACTCATTGATATCTATTGATTTGTGAAAAAAATTGATTCTTTTTACAAAAAATGCATCATTTTAAAGGCCTAAAAGTTTGAAAATATTTGTTTGGTTCGCAAACCGAGAACTTGAAAATAAAAGTACATTTTTTTCAAGAAAAATTCGAATTATTTACAACAATTTACTAGATATCAATGAGTTCTTTTAATATATCGAAAAGTTTGAAATTTTTTTGACAAGAATTTGTTACTTTTTAAATCCTTGTTATATGAATCAGACAAACATTATGGGACGGATGGAGTATAATGCACTCTTTTACAAAAATAAAATAAAATTGAAGCACAAGCTCGAAAATCGAACATTCTCCACAGAAAGTGTAGGATAAAATTTGGGCTAGAGTTTTTTTTTTTTATAGTTTAAATTAAATCACTCAGAAGTGAATTAAGAAACGAGAATAATTAAGTAATTTCGCATGAATATAAATAAACAATGGAATGCACGGATACTTTTCTTTAGTTTAATTATGGAGTATGAAGTTTCCATCATTGCTATTTGTGGGCTCCATCGTTAATTTGTTAAATTAATTTGAACCGTTCATCTTATAAGACTCACAGAGTAATATATTCATGTAAAAAAAGTAGCTTCATCAAATATCGATAGATATATCAAAAATAAAATTCTGATTTGTGAAATGAACGGTATGATTCTTTAAAGTTAAGTTCTCCATGACTTCTATTTTATGAACCAAAATTCAATTTTTGATACGCCTATAGATTTTCAATCAAGTTGTTTTTTCACGTCGATATACTGGGTCCTACAAGATGAACAATTTAGATCTCTACAACGAACGCTCGATGGGGCCCACAATAGGTGGTGGAAATCGTGGATTTTCTGCCTAAGTTGAAAAGAATTTAAATCTTGTTTTCTTTTATATGTTCATAAATTGATTGCTGAAATGCCTATTTTTTATTTGATTGGGGTAACTTTCACATCAAGGCAAGAATAACAAAAGATATCAGACCATATTTCCGGGAAGAAAGGCGGAAAAAGAAGAATAATCGAAAAACACATAAACTTGTCTGGACATCAAGTTATTAGAAAAATTATAAAATTGCATCCGCTATTTTTTTAAGTGTTCAGCTTCGTAACTCTAATTTACTATTAAGGAGATCATTGTATCTTTCACATCAATTTTTACCACTATTTCCCTACTTATCCTCTACGAAGACATTATCATAACATCATGACACTGTTACTCATTAACTTTTCAAAATAGAATATACTTTCGGGGACAAAATGGAAAATGTATCAACTTTTACTCACTAACCAAACCAAACCAAACCAAGCCTTATGTCCTAATTATTTTGGGTCGGCTATATGAATCATTTTTCTCCATTAAGCTCTATCAAGGGTCACTTGTTCACACAAACCCATTATACTCATATCTTTACACACTGCAACATCTAATATTAATTTAGGTCTACCCATCCCCGTAGCATGACTACCCAAAGCTATCAGATCCGCTATCTTAACTATTGCATCTCATGATCTACAGTAAACATGCCCAAACCACCTTAACCTATTTTCTTTCAACTTCTCCTCTATAGGTGCTACATCTACTATCTCGCGAACCATATCATTTCTAATCCTGTCTCGTCTAGCCTTACCACTCAACTGTCTAAACTTTTACTCATTAACTTTACAAAATAGATACTTATTAAGGAACAACTAAAGATGGAATAATGAAATCTAAAAGAGAGACGGAAGGAATAGTACGTCAACAACAAAAGCTATCTAGCCATCTTGGAATGGAAGAGGGAAAAAATGGTTCAACTGTTACAACAACATTTACCTTCGCAGTCGAATTATTACAAATCTTACATGGACCAGAAGACTAATGTTACATTGAAAATTCAAGCAATTGCTTGAATTGGATTAAATCTCCTTTATTATCTCTCAATAGATACAATATGCTGTAAATCCAACAACATCAGAGTATGATCGCCCAGCGGCAACACTCTTTTTCCAAGCTCATTTACAATGGTGAGATGTTTACAAGGATCCACCGCGATTCTTGTTTCGGTAGACCCATAAGAAACAGTGTGAACGCGATCGAACCCAATCAGTTGTCTTTCCGGAGCGCCTTTGAAAAGCTTTGGCGCTCTAGAAAACAACATCACGACGTGGCTTCCGTCCATGTCGCCATTGTTGACGACCGACAAGTGCACGTGGAATATCAACGAATCACAGAACTCCATGTCATCAATTCGAACATAATCGAGCTCTTCATATCCTTTTTCTGGTGACATGTTTTCGGATATAGCCTTGATAGTTCCCAATAAGCTCAGTTTGCTTGGAGCTGACAAGAGGTTGTAAGTGTAATTTGTGTAGCTTAAGCCTTGTCCAAATCGATAAATTGTAGGTCCAGTGTAGAATCTGTAAGTTCTTCCTGGGTAACCTCGAGAAGGATTAGCTCGCATGTTCATGTCGGTCATTGGTACGCTGGTGAACGACTCGGGATACCAGGTCACCGGCAGCCTTCCACCTGTTTTTTTTTCCAGAAAGTACATTAATTTTATGGCTTTAATATTAACAATGTGATCTGCACATTGTAAAATAATGTGCTATAATATAAAACCACCACCTTTATTTTACACAGATGAAAAAATTTACAAGGATGTGTTTGGAACATGGATATGTGGAGTGATTTATGGACGAAAATGAAAAGTGGAGTAACTTTTGAGAAGATAATCAAGTGATGAAGTTAGAATTATTCACTTCCATTTCAATCCTTTTCCTTTCTGTGAGTAATCCCTCCACGAATTCATGATCCAGACACAGCCTTAGGGCATGTTTTATGCCAGGATTATACTCCAGAATCCATGGTAGAAGGAAACATGTGGTCCTAGTCCTACATGTTTCCCAGGATTACGTAGTCCTACCTTCGTCGCATGGGACTATACATGACACTGGATAGATGGGGGAGTGTTTGACCACTTAAGATCCCATGCAAGGATTATACAATAATACAATATCTCGGGGTTGGGGGTGATATTAGTTAATCTGGACCTTTGGGATTATTGTCCTCTTCATCCAATGGTCAAAAATGATTCTCCAATCTTTATTACATATTTTATCCCACCCACATCAAATATAATACAACTAATCCCGTACTACACTCCAATCGGAAGTATGATCCTGGGGTCTCACGTATCCCCTTTATCCTCAGCATTAATCCCATATTTCTCAATCGTTCTAAAAATAATCCGGTGGTAATCAATCCTGCCCATAGGGTTCCAATGAAGAATCTAAGACAAAGCTATATCGGCAAGTGGAGTACTTTTTATTGACTACAACCAGACAAGGCTAACTTGCCCCTGTACTGCCTATGATGGTGGATCTATGCCAATCTGGCAAAATAATTTTAGCCGTTTTATCAGAGAAGGATAGCAAGATGATTTCTTTTTCATGCATAGTTAGTAACTTAGTTACCTTCTAGGTCTTGCTAACAAATTCAAAACTACGTTATACCAACCTGGATTGTAATCTCCAAAGATGACCTCTGCAAGTGCCTTTCCACCAGCCTCTCCAGGGTACCCAATCCAAAGAATACTCGCGATTCGAGGGTCCCCCTTAGCAAATGAGACGTCTATGGGCCCACCACCAGTGAGAACTAAAACCAACGGTTTTTTGGTCACAGCAGCAAGGGTGGTAACAAGAGCTGTTTGAAAACCGGGCATGAGGAGACTGTAGCGGTCACGCTCTTCAGCTTCTTGTGTCAAATCCAGGCCAGCTACTATGATGACAAAATCGGCTTCTTTAGCAATAGAAACAGCCTCTGTAAATCCAGCATTGGAAGTGCAAGGTACACCATCAAGGCAGCCAGCCGCGTATGATGTTTTCTTTGAATATGCTGAAAATGCATAAAAAATGCTCTTTGGGCTGCACGGAACTCCTAAAATCAAGAAACCAGAAACTTCATCGGCAAAGCATAAAATTGGTTCTCTAATATGAACCGATAAAATGAAAGAGAATCAGAAGCTAATAATAATGACATACTTAAGCAAACCATATAGAGTGTGTTTGGAACTTGACGAAAGCAAGAGAAATGACAGGGAACTCATAATTTTCCCTTCTTTCCTTTTTTGCCCTCTAGCTTGAGGGGAACCAAAAATAAACTCAAGGATAAACAACATAATGCAGCACAGATCATTTACATAGTATATAAGTAGTGGCTCCCCATTTTAATAAAAAAGTTTGTCGTCTGTATGTCTATTTGTCTTTAGTAAGTTCCTTTCATTTTGAGAGTCTTCCCTTCCAGGTTGCTAACAGTAGGACTAGGAGTCCGGGTACACTTTTCTTAGACTTCTGAGTTAATTGAATTATGAGCTAGTTGAGTTATGAGAAGCAAGATACCTATAAAGAACTTCATCTCCCCGCTTTCTTCCTGTGGTTACTATTAGAACACAACCCAAGGAACTCAAAACCACAAGCACCCTTTTTTTTTCTTTATTCGTTTTTGACTTTTTGCCCTTTGCTTCCAGCTTTGCTTTGAAGGTAAATAGTCAAAAAAGTTCCCCGCAGAATGCAAGCGTTGAGGCTTCATTGAAACAAAGAAAGAGGCCTGGCGGGTGCTTTTTTCCGGATCATCTTGAGTTTTGGTCGTTTCACGGGTGACCCTCAATAACATAGCCGTCTTATCTGAACCCCTCTGGTATGGGAAAAATGCTTGCTTCACGTGAATTGAATAATGGGTAACTAGTAGTGTAGTCAGTCTCACCGATTCCACCAACTAGACCCATAGAGTGATTAAGTCGATACAGAGGTGTGCTTGAAGTGAGGGTGGGCTGTCCCTATTGGGCTGGGCCATTCCCCATAACGCCCCACCGGCGGGGCCTCTTTCCGCACAACTATTTCTCTCTCCCGGGTTGCCCAAATTTTGACTATCAGACAGGCGGTGGGTCAGATTCCTCATCTTGAAGAAATGGCATACGATGCTTAAACCCCCACCACCCCCCCTCCCTAAATGAGATAAGACGACAGCAGAAGAAAGTGCTTCTATCGAGAAGGCCCAATCTTGCATCAGTAGAGGCCTATTCTCCTCCGTCAAACAGGTAAATGTTACCTTCCCCATCCTATTCAAGCGGAAAATCCATTCCGACAGGAGCTTCAAACTCCGGTGTGTAAGAGACTTAGCTGCTTCTATCTCTATCTCTTGTTACACATGATTGGGGTAAATAATCCTACAACCGAGCATATAGGCTTGTAAGTGAGCGCATTGGCTTAAGCGAGCATATTGGTGGGTATCCATCTCACACCCTGTTCCAAGGGTATGGTATGGACCCAGGGAAGGTATCTAGCTATTAAGCTGGGCATCTTCCACGTTATTCGCCCAACCGTTCGCTGAACCATATCCAGATCAGAAGTAGAAAGTTATCTTCCTTTTACACTCTTTCTTGTTCATAGTTTAAGTTGCCTTATCATTTTTCCTTTTATTTTCCTTTAAAATCAAAACAAAGAAACAGCTACTTTCCGCTAAAAGAAAGTTGATAATTCGCTTTTTTTCACAAGTTTCTATCCTACTTACTTTCTTAATTTCTCTTCCACAAGCTCCAAACACAGCTTTACACAAAAAGAACTCTGAAGGTTGAAGAGTTTGGTGGGGGAATTTCGCCAATTCTTCACCACACATGTTTGTGATACCGCCTAGTAACTAATTCACTAGCGGTTTGGATGGAAGACCGAGTGATAAGCTTCCAATCGTAGACTAATTAGTCTAAGATAGTTTCCACAAGCGCACTAGGACTACATGCAAGAGAAGATAATCAGATGACCCTATAAAGTGCAGATTGTACATCAAAAAATAAACAAACCTGAGTAGCCACCACCCAATGCAGTTGTGTTTGCCATTGGGCCAATAATAGCTAAGGAAGAAACACTATGCTTGTTCAAAGGCAGAAACTTCTTGTCGTTCTTCAGAAGCACAATGCCCTGCCGTGCTGCTTCAAGCGCCAGTTTCTTGTGCTTCGGAGTGCAAACATCTTGAGGTCCTAACGTCCCAAACTGCCCCTTTATAGGATCTCCATCAAAAAGTCCAACACGAATTTGAACGGACAACAAATTTAAAAGAGCTCTATCAATGTCTTCTTCTTGTAGCTTCCCCTGGTTTATTGCAGATTGAACATGCCGAATTACATATGATCCACAGTTAATATCCATCCCTACAAAAGGATAAGTTCTATCAAGTATTTGGTAAGTTCTACAGTGGCTCAATTGAAGATGCAACCGAGTTAACTGACTAGAAAACCTGCTTTAAGAGCAACAGCCACAGCATCTTCAGGAGTTTTAGTGTAATTCTGATATTCAAATATGGTGGCCACGGCATCACAGTCAGAGGTGATATATCTGTAATTGTGCCATCAAGAGGATCACATATGAGTCTAATCGGTACTCTCACTTGATGTACTGTCTTTTGTTTCAATTTTCAATAAATAACAAGGTTCTGAACATATC